>CM062817.1:1017789408-1017811908 GCA_031772625.1 Pinus tabuliformis
TCTAACCCCCTCACGGGGGGAGGCTCGAACAGAGGACAATCTCCCCCAGCCCCACGCCCTCGCAAAAAGGGGGGAAATGCGTGGGACAATGATCGAGAAGGACTAGGGTGGCCACCCCCGGAGCTCGCACTGCTTTTAGCCCTTCCCCGACACCAGCCCACAACAATTCCCCCTTTTCTTCGTAGAGCTAGGGACCGAAAGGAAGAGAACAGGGTAGAAAACAAAGCACAAGCCTTCCAAGCCCCCGTGCCTTCGGTAAAAGGGGGGAATTTAAGGGGACGACGATCGAGAAGGACGAGGGTGGCCACCCTGGGAGCTCGCACTGTGTTTCGTCCTTCCGAAACACCAATCCACAAAAATCCCACCTTTTCTCCGTAAAGCTAGGGGCCACGAGGAAGAAGGGAAGAGAACAACAAGAGAGAAAGGGATATATCAACCGTGGCTACCGGCTCACAAGGGGAGGAGGCTTCAAACAGAGAACAAGCTTCCCCAACCCCGTGCCTTCGCAAAAAGGGGGGAACTGCAGGGGACGACGATCGAGAAGGACTAGGGTGGCCACCCTGGGAACTCTCACTGCTTTTCGTCCTTCCCGAACACCAATCCACAACAATCCCACCTTTTCTCCGTAAAGCTAGGGGCCGAAAGAAGGGAAGAAAACAACATGAAAGAAAGAGAGATATCAAACGCGTCCACCGGCTCACAGGGGGAGGTTCAAACAGGGAACAAGCTTCCCCACCCCCGTGCCTTCGCAAAAAGGGGGGGAACTGCAGGGGACGACGATCGAGAAGGACTAGGGTGGCCACCCTCAGAACTCGCACTGCTTTTCGTCCTTCCTGAACACCAATCCACAACAATCCCACCTTTCCTCCGTAAAACCAAGGGGCCAAAAGCAAGAAGGGAAGAAAACAATAGGAAAGCAAGAGATATCAAACGTGGCTACCAGCTCACAAGGGGAGGCTCAAACAGAGAACAAGCTTCCCAAACCCCGCGCCTTCGGAAAAAGGGGGGAACTGCAGGGGACAGCGATCGAGAAGGACTAGGGTGGCCACCCTGGGAACTCGTACTGCTTTTCGTCCTTCCCGAACACCAATCCACAACAATCCCACCTCTCCTCTGTAAGGCTAGGGGCAAAAGGAAGAAGGGAAAAAAACAACACCAGAGAAACAAAGATCCCAAGAAAAGAGAGAAGCTCAATAGCGCACCGAGCAAGATGTCCGCTAACCAAAAAGAAATCAAACAAGGCACCCAATCAAAAAAGCGTCCCAACTCTTCACACCTTCCCACATGCATTCATCACAACACCCTTTCCAGGTCTACAACATAGCAAAAAACCAAGCAAATAAATCACAACCCAAAAATTGACCAATAGAAAAGACGAGGGCCACGATGAGACCAGTGTCTGGAGCACGCCACTGAGAGGCAAACAGCCCCCCAACCCAACGACACAAGGCTTCAAACGACAAATAGACTGCTGCCCATAACACAAACCCACCCCGCTATTGCACCCCTTCATGTACAAAACACCCGACAACCTTTCCAGCGAGAGAGTCAATGGGGGTCAAAGAATCAAACTCCAAAGAGGAGTTGTCACGGGCCGACACTCAACGCTGGAGAAAGCCGCAAGCCACAAATACATCAACGGTGCAAGGCCACTAGAGAGAGGGACGTTCGCAAAGTGCACACCATGAAATGAAGAAATGACGCGAGTCCCACAAAAAACCCACAATCCAAAGGGAGGAACAAAGACACAACCCTACTTTTTCCCTCATAAGGGGAGTGGCTCACGAGAGGACGAGGAATTCCCTCGACGGCAAAGGCACGAGATAAGATTGCCACCCTCATGCCTGTCGGCGGGGAAAATTGCAATCTCGATGGAGCTCAGACCGAGGGATGGGTTTTTCATTCCCTGGACACCCAACCCTTCCGCGAGGGCATGTCGAGGAATGGTCGGGAGGGACTAGGGTGGCCAGCCCAATGGGTTGATCCACTCTTCATCCATCCCATATGTTGGAGAGGTAAATCCCCTCTACGGATAGAGGCGATCCCTACTAGCCCAGAAAGGGTCTAGCAACAATCGGTCAATGCTACTATTCATGTTCCTAATTGCGATTAAACAAGAGGTAAAGAGCACCTACTTGGATTCCAGCACTGTTGTTCGACGAAGAGATGCCGCCTTCGCTCCTTCGCTTTGGCTGGTCACGATCCTCCGCGATCTCCGCGAATAGATACCTGCACACACGAAGAGGGAACAAACACAAGCATGAAATCTAATAAAAGCAACCATACATCAGTCAGAAAGGATGTAATTCACATTAACCATTGCATAGACAAATGAGAATGGAACAATAATAGCAGTCATCTATTATTAATCAAGCAGAGAAGAGTACAACCAAATGTTCTGACGTCGGTATCCTTCTCAGGAGGGGCCAGTCAACAAGCATCTCAAGCATTCACCTTTGGAAATGATTCTCCCAAGACAAGAAACTCTCTCTCACACACAAGCAACACAAAACAACCTTCCCTAAGCTATCAATCACTTCCACACTTAGCACACCAAATACCTATAGTAGCAGCAATCTGAGCACTATAAGCTCTACACAATCCAAGCTATTCCAAACTAGCTGCTCATGGTAATGGTGGAAGTTTATATAGGAGAAGGAGCCTCCTAAAAGGGTGGAAGGATGAGCTTATCTTCAAGGGAAGTAGTTGCAAAGGGTCGAACAGACATGCCATAGAAGGGAGTCGATACCCACAAGGCCAACAACCAAGTCTGGAGTTATCTGGAAGGCTGGCTGTTGGAACAAATTCGCCAAAATTGGATCAGCGCGGGTGCATAACTGGTCTGGCGCGCTGACGTCGCAAAGACATAATGGAAAAGGCCATGTCAGCGCAGGTAGATACAAATAGGGGCTGCGCTGGTCATGAAATTCGATCAGCGCGGGAAAGACGTGTGCTTCCGCGCTGGCAGCGCACGCTGTCTGTTATAAAGCGCCAGTCATCGCGGATATTTTAGAAACAGACGTGCTGATGAGGAAAACTTTGGAAAAATGGGTTTTTGGCCAGTTCAGAAGGCATGAACTTGATTATTGTGAATTCCTGACACAGTAGGGTGGCTGACAGGGAGACAGTGACAAATTACTGTGTAACAGATGCCCCCTAAAGCATGAAGACCGAGAGAGTGGGAGGGGTGAAATGCTTTACGAAACTTGCCGAACTGGAACACCACTAGGAAGGACCGAATATCTCTAATAATCAAGTACATGCAGTCTAGGCATGGGCGCAGCCATCCGAAAGACATGTGAACAGGTCTGTGGAATGGACGCAACTACCCAGCTAAAGAGACCAGAATAATGATAAGGCATGGGCGCAGCCATCCATGAAGACTCAGGTATGGGCGCAACCATCCATCAATGAGTCATGTAATGATCATCCACAAAATCGCAACCTGGACCATAACAGACAGAGATCCAGGGTCTTGCGTTCCGTCCCGACCCGAACAAAGTACAAGTCCAAGCATGTGAATACATGAGCTGAATTCGAGCATGCATGAACACCGTCTGATTACCACTCAGTGATGAAAACTGTTAACGGATGCAAGAGGTACCACCAATAATGACAATGGTCCTCAAGGTACTATAGGTACAATCCGCGGCGTGTGAATCAATGAGCTGGTGTCGAACACCCACAGAATCATTCGATCGGAGGCCAATGATGTAAACCTCGCGCCGAACACGAAGAACCTGCCATTGAGGCATGCAGGCTCTAAGGCACCTGAAGGGAGTCTCTAAGTCACCTTCCCGGATAATGAGCTGAAGTCGACAGGAAGTGACTTTGATCGAAGGTGGGCCATAATGTTTCCCACATCATCGACACGAGACAGAGGTAAAATGATTGTGTGAGATAGCATATGAGGTTGTATTATTGCAGAGGTCAACTTCTCTTGAACATATCGGCGGCACAACAGTGGATTTGGCAGTATTTGACATCAAATGAGCAGAGGGTATGATGACGGTGGCAATGAGAAAATGAGAGGTCAAATAGGATAACCCATACCCACGGAGGTCAATTGTGAAACAAAATGAGAAATTCCCACCCGACACGAATGCATACCAGTGCCATGTTCAAGAGCGACATACTGCCGACGCAACGATTGCAGTTCCATTTTCCCCACCACTTCTGGCAGGTACCCCGGTTATTTTTGGATGACAAGCTTGACGGGGATAGCATATGCTTGAAGAATGTCATTTCGACGATGTCCGATGTCATCAAGTGTTTAACGAGCCTGACAAAGGAAAAACTCAGCGTCTTTTCTTGTTTAGAGAGTCTGAAAAGACAGCGAAAAAGGAGACTCCAGGGGGGTCCTTTTTCGTACAGTTGTGTCTCTCGAGCCCGAAAAAGTATAAAACTATGCTCGAAAGAACCGCCTGATCATTACGATCAAGGAGTAATTTTTGTAAATAGTGCCTTCGACCCGAAAAAGTAAAAAAATGGTCGGAAACACGTCGTTTTGAGCCGATAACGAGTGCGAAACGACAAACACCCAGAAATCTTTTTAAGTTACACAGTCGGAAAAAGAGCTTAAAACGACCGCCTCTCGTTCCCTTTAACAAGCTGAAAGGATGCTCGGCCATCTTTTCTTGTTTCATGTTGGAAAAGAGCTCAAAGACGACATTTTTTGGGACCAAGTGATTTTAGGATAATTATGACTTCACCGTTTGCAAGAACCTGCACAGTAAAAATACCCGCATAAATCCGTTCGACATGTTAAAAAACATATTAAAACATGTATAAGACATTGACAGAAGTGCTAAATCCATGGTAAAAGTATGACGAAAACGCACATTTGCAAAATCTATAGTTAATTGAGCCATTTTTACTATAAATAGAAGGGTAAATAGTCATTTTTACCATTGTTACCATATTGAGCCTTTGAGAACGTGGAGAAGCCAGAAAGTTGACGGAGCGATTTCCAGCCCGTGCGGACACCATTCTTCGAACAGCTTCTTCCAGGTAGGTTCCCCTCTCCCTGCCTTGCATTTTGATTATATTTGGTAGGATTTTAACGGTGGAATTTGCCCAATTGGGCAAATTTCTTGAGCATGGATGCGCTCTCGGTCAGCGCGGGTTTCCCGCTCGGGACCGTGCAAACCGATTTAAAATTATACGTACCAGCTTCTGGGTTAGCGCGGAAAACACGTGTGCTTCCGCGCTGACCCAGTGAAAAAACACAGGGGCGCCATTTTTAGCGCGACTGTTTTTAAAACAATCGCGCTGGCGCGGAAAAATATGAATTTTTACGAAATGAACGTGAATTTTTCCACAAACAGCGATCTAATATTTCTTCATGGCTTTGCAGGGTACAATGGCTTTTGTATGGCAAGAGAGAGCCCACGATAACGAAGATATAGCTGCATATGTGTTATAGACAATTTTGTGCCTTACAGCAACAAGCATGAATTGTCAATAATCCAAGGGATCCAAAGTTCCCTAAACATGATGTTCCTACCCCTAGAGGAACAAGGTCAGCAAACCAACAGCTCTCAGATCAGTTCTCCACCTGAAAACACTCAAAAACAAGCAATCCTGAAATCAAAGCAGGTAGAGACGTGTTCCGGCGTCGTTAAACATAGTGACTGTCGATCTCTACGAAGGTGGGTGATTCCTCCTGAGAGTCGGTAGCACTAATACGGACTTGTGCTCCCACGTACCGTCGCGTATATATTGGGAGACCCCTATAGGCAATTATCCTTTATCCATAGGAAGCCGTGTCGACCGCCCTACTGATCGCGATGCAGTGAACATAGCATTCACGAAGATCGACCACCCGTACAGTAAAACGTATTCTGTGGTTTCGCGAAAAGTTTGGCACACCCTCTGCCTAGAACTCCAGAGCAGTTTCTTTTGGCCTTTTTCAAACTCTATAACTGAAAAAGTCCAACCGAGCATTTGTCACTTCGGGCTTGTTAAAACATCGAAGGCGACTAGAGTCATCTTTAGCTTTTTCTCGACTCTTAAAACATGAAAAAGCAAGTTTGTGTCTAAAAGCGTCGTTAATAAAATTTATTTTAAAGCGGAACATAATCACCTGTTATTCCCACGTTGATCTTTCAGTTGAAAAGTATGGAGCCCACCAACCAAGGAAGCAACCTTGGCGGAAATCCAAATCCCTTCTCCTCTTGGGGAGATGTTGGTGCGCCTCATATGGCAACATTGTCACTTCCAGGATTGACAATTGGCCTACCTGTATGGCTCTTTTCAACTAATGTAGTCCAGATTGCCACTAATCCTGAGCAGTCGAATCAACAGTCAGAACAGTCTAGAGCTACCCACCAGCCTTCCACTTCTTATAATTCTTCCTCTGATCCTTCATCTTCACAAGGTAGAGCCGGAAAAAGTCAGCCTCCCAGGGAGAAGAAGGAAAAGAAGAAGAGAGAAAAGAAGCAGAAGGAGCCTATGGCGAAGGCGACTGGGGGCAAGCAAAAGACAGCTGACAAAAACCCACACACTGCACCGAACGGGCCTAAATCGCCATGTGTCATTTGCAAAGGGGCCCACTTCCATCGTGATTGTCCTTGTATCCCCCGGATACTAAGGGACTGGTCCCCAAGGTTGCACAATCCGGTAGCATCAACCTCTGGTTGTCATGTTGATTGCAGTCCGTCAACTAGCGAGAGTGAAGGACGAAGAGGGAGACCAAGATCACCCTGTGTATTGTGTGAAGGCGAGCACGCCATCCACAAATGTCCATTCTTAGATGAGGCAAAGAGAGTTTTGGAAGATCGTCCGGTTTCACCGTTACAACTTCCTCCTGGATACCAAAAACTCGCGCCTAATCCCTCGATAGTTGAAAATCCAGCTGACCCGCCCAAATGGTCAGCTGAAGTGTCGGTCATTGAGAATGAACCTACTGAATCCAGACCAGACGAAAGTCTAAAGGTCGAAACGGCAGTTGACCCGGTTCTTCCTTCAGAGGTTTCATCGTCCAATGACTCCGTCATTGAAGACCCATCTTCAAATGACACCCTCACTGAAGAGGATAAGGATGACACCGTCCATATTCTTTTCATCAACACAGACTCTGATGAGCATCAGGGCAATGCGCCCATTCCTTTATCGCAGGAAGGAACATCGTCAGGGTCATATCCGGCCGTATATTCGGTCCCGCCACCAAGCAACCTAGTTGTATCCTTTGATTGGAATCAATTAGGCAGACCCCGGTTACCAGCCAGTATCCCATTCAGAATCATAGTCCAAATCTACAGAATGGTGATGGCTGGAACTATCATTGATGAAGGGGCATCTGTGAGTATCCTTTCCTCTGTTGCTTGGAAAGCACTGGGTTGCCCGACGCTTTTACCTGAGATGAGAAATCTATCAGGTTTTGATAAAGGAACCAGTCACCCGTTAGGGATTCTCCCCAATGTTCCAGTTACATTGAAAGGGAAGACAGTTCGCATGAACATCATGGTCGTCCAGGGACCCTTGGCATATAACTTACTCCTTGGACGAGACTATATATATTGCATGGAGGCAATAGTGTCCTCGCTCTTTAGAGTCATGTGTTTTCCGCACGAAGGAAGAATGGTCCAGCTAGTAGACCAACTTTCATTTCCAGGATCATGCATTGCAAATAGTCAAATACCATCCCTTAACGGTTTATTCACTCAAGGAATGCCACCGCCTCCGGTTCTACTTCCCGATGAATGCGAGTAATTCGGAAAGAAAGAACTGGGACCCAGGGGGCATGCACCCTGGCCTGCCTCGGGCAGAGAAAACCTTAGGTATAAAGTTAATTTCCGCAGAAGGATGGACTAGTCCGTACCCCGTCCGGCAGAGGAAGAGAGGGTTGTTCTAGGGTAAAATTCTTTTGTCAAAGTTATGTTGAAGCGAAGCAATCGCTCCCTTTGTCTAAAGAAGTGGGCTCTCCTAAGGAGGGGGTCTATTTGTGGCAGCAAGAAGGCACCATCTTTGAATGTCAAGCCTCACCCATTAAAACAAGCTGTTTTAAAAGAGAAGTAGGGGCAGTCTTCAAAGAAAGAGAGGAAATTGCTGCAACAAGTAGTCACCATCCTTAGCAACCTAATGATAGACATCGCCGAAAAAGAGTTTAGTTTGCGGCAGCAAACAAAACCATTTTCCGGATAATAAGTAAGAGATGGCAGAATCTCGAAATTATACTTTATACCTAGGGGCATGCAAACCTTTTGGAGTGCAAGCACGGGACGACTATTTATTTTTTAAATTTTTAGGTCCTCCCTTAAACCTGTAGGTCTAACCCGTTAAACTCGTAGGATTAGCCGTTTGCAGCTTGCATAAAGAAAGGATGAAGGGCAAAAGTTAAAACCTGCCAAATCGGAGTAATTAGTGAGGTATCGCTCCTTAAATGAGATTACCTCACCTAAAGCATTCCTTGTATTAAGACTGGTATAAATCGAGCAGTTTTAGCAATGTTCATGCTCGTTAAAAAATAAACGCAAGAATCGAGCAGTTTTAGCAATGTTCATGCTCGTTAAAAAATAAACATAAATTGTGAGCAATCTTTCCCTAGCAGTTCAAGCTCATCCAGAAAAAATGAACCGGTAAACAACCTCGAGAAATGTAACCTTTGAAAGCCATATTAAAAGCCCTTGGTCGTGTTTATATGCCATCACCTCCATCCGTTCATTTGGCCAATCATTCACCTCCATATGTTTGTTTACCCATTTTGAGGAACAGCTGCGAAGAGTGATTTCACTTAGCCATCCTTGTGACACTGCCGTGATTGGAGAATTCCAACCTGTACCTGGAATCTGCTGCTATCCCTGTTCATCACTCGTTCCTCAAAAGACGAGTCTTCTTTGAGCTCTTTTCACTGACTCGTAAAATATGAAAAGTTTGCCGAGTTTTGGCCTTCCAGCTCGTTAAAGCGACCAGAAAGCTATCCCTCCTCTAGATTTTAATCTTTTTGGACCTGAGGGATTATTGCACAAAAAGATCGAGCGCTTGTTTTGTTCGGCTCGTTAAAGCAACCGAAAATTCATCCCTTCTGTATTGTTTTATACTTTTTCGGACTTAAGGGATTAGAAGACGAAAAAGGAATTTTGGAGTTAACTTTTCGTACCTTTTCAGACTCTCTAAAAATGAAAAGGACCGAGTTTTCCTTGTCGTTAGACTCGTTAAAATGATTAAATAGCGACAAACTTGTCTTTAGACGAGAACGAGTTTCCCTATCGCTAGGCTCGTTAAAACATAGCGATGGGCTTGCCCGAAGGGCAGGTTATAGAACAAGCATATGTTATCCTCCTCAAGCTTGACAAAAATAAAGAGGTACTGGTCAGCAATGACTGGGGAAAAATTGGGAGAACCTCACAGCATTAATGGTAGCAAGTCGCTCTTGAACATGACACTTTGTCCTCCGTACCGCATCGGGTTGGGTTGTTTCATTCACCGGTCGCAGAATCATGGTCCTCGCCACACCATCCACAATTGGGGTAATGCTACCAATCCATCACATCAGTGTCGTTATATGTTCAAGAGATGTGGTTCTGTAAAGAGTCAACCGTGTTCCACCCACTGCCATACATTATCCTTCATCCACTTCATGACCGCCACCCTGAATCATACATCACAGTTTGTTTTCACCTCATCACAATCACTAGCTCCGTTCCGTGTCACTGATGTGGGATTCATTAAGGCCCTCCTTTAACGGATCGCTCCTTGTCGACATCAGCTCATTATCCAAGGAGTTGATCTAGGAACACCCCCCTCAGTACTTTGAAGCTTGCATGCCTCAATGGCAAGTTTCTCACTTCCGGCGACAGGTATACATCAATGACCTTCGACCAGAAGATTGTGCATGGTGGTCGACGCCAAGTCCTTTATTCCCACCATGTAGATTGTACTGCCGTACCTTGAGGGTCATCATCCTTATCGGTGACTCCTCTCGCGCTTGTTAACGGTTCACATCATTGACCGGTAATCAAGCGATGTCTTTCCATGTTCGACTTCAAGAAATTCTCACATGGATCGACTTGTACATCGAGTGAAGATCGGAAGAGTTTGAAGACCCTGGATAAGTATCCGACTCGGATGACCCTAACCCACTTTAAGGGTGACAGTTCCTTAGCAACAATATGCACTTGCCGAATGCCGGAATGCAATGCGGGCATGCGGTTTCCTGAAGTTCTTCCTGACTCCGCGCCTGAGAGCACAACCTGACCTGTTGGAGTTCCTGATCAGGGCGTGGAACCCAATAGACAGGAAATTCACCATCCGCGGGCAAGATATCGAGTTTTATGCCTCGGATATCTACTTTTTGACTGGTTTGTCACGCCGGGGCCAGAGGCCCATCCTGGAGGGGCAGCGACCCAGCGGCGAGACTCTGGACCAGCTGATGGCTAGAGTATGTCCAGGAGATGAAAAAACACGGAGCGGGAAGGTTGCTATCCCGACAGTGCGGGACATGCCTCTCCGCACGATACTCTTCTTAGTGACACGGGCAGCGGGTTCCTTGGCCAATCATGAGGCCTCGAAGAACCAACTGATGTTAGCTCTGGAGTGCCTACAGCCCACCGTCTTTGACTGGGCGACTGCTGTGACTGCTAGTATGAAGAGGCAACTAAGCAACTGTCGTCGCGGAGAGACGAAGCAGTTTGCCTATGGGTCGCTCCTTCTGCCGCTCATGCTGGAGCGGGTGCCGGTTCTACAGTTACAGACTATGGCTGTAGATCCACCTAGAGGTCCTCGGGAGACGAGGGCTAGTCGATGGGCCCGCGTTATGCCACGTGGAGGTGGTGGTCGCCCAGTGTCTTGGGGAGTGTACTTCAGAGAGTGGCTGGAGCGCCAGGTTGTCATTGTGGAGGACTGGCCATATGCCGACATGGACTTCCGCAACGATCCTGACATGCCACTGCCCGTAGGAGAGCATTGGGATGATGGAGGTATGTCACTTGATCTTATTTTAACATTTTTTGATGTTTTTGGTTTTTTATGTACATGTCTTAATAAATGTCACCATATGCAGATGTGGGACCTGTGAGACCCATTGGCTTAGCCCCAACGGCACGGAGGGAGGGGCCAGAAGCTGGAGCACTAGCCTTGGTTCCTCCGGGAGTAGATACGTCGGAGACTGTAGCCCGCAACCTTGAGGGTTTGCTGGAGGGAGTGCCGGATTACCCAGGGTTCGAGGAGGTCCCTATAGAGCACCAGATCCACACAGTGGGGGTGGCACCCAGGATGCACCGCCTTTTGAGGCGGGTGACACGAGCAGCTGTATGCTACAGAGAGCATAACCCAGCACATTAGTCGCCTAGGTTTATTTCCACTGCTGTTTTGAGAGACATATGTCTCGAATGTACTGAGTACAGTGACTCTATTTTTGACATATACACTTATTTTTGAGCGCCTTAGTGCGCCACACGATATATATACATACCGATTTTGGATGGATCTTGTTACATGTGATGATGTTTTGTTTATGTTATGCAAATGTTCAGTACAAATGTGATCTTATGTATGAATCGCACAACACACAACCCATGTATTTTAATGTTTTTAAAAGCAAGCTTAAAAGTACACACGGCACGCATGCAAACTATGCTTGAGAAATATCTTATTTACATATGCTTTACTCTATTATGCTTTCTATGCTTTCTTGTATGATGTTTATCTATTTCGCAAATGTCTGTCTAACACATAATTTGCCAATGCATCAGTCAACGTGTTTAATCGTCTCAGAATATGTTGATATGTGATATAGTCAAAATTCCTTTCTAACAATCTGACACATAGATACAACCTTAGGATACGTTGGTCTCTGACGGAATATCGCCCGTTGAGTTGATGGACGACAAGCTGGGAGTCCAGGTTTACCATCATTGCACGAATGCCGAGATCAACTGCTTCGGCTAGTAGCTCAATTACGGCACTATATTCGGCAACATTATTAGTGGTACGAACGAGGCAGACTCCTTGAAGATCTAGCAACTCTCCGTGAGGATCATAGATTGCCCCATGCCGCAGAGGACAAATTGCAAGTACTACGGCAGGCGCCATCAGCGAAACTGACATAAGGTGCACTAGACATCTGCACAAGAATAAGAAAACACAATAAGAGGCAAACACGCCTTCACACCAAAGCAAAACATGAAATCATGCACACGAAACACACTAAACACACGTATGTACAAACCGAGTGCACGAAATCACGCATAATATTTCTTCAAATACAGCCCGTTGCGGGGCTTGTCAAGAGGATTTCCTTCGTAATCAATCAACTCATATGCACCCTTTTGTAAAACTCTTTTCACGATGTAGGGACCTAGCCACATGGATTCGAGTTTTCCTGCCCCCAGCTTATCTTTAGCTTGATCGTAGAGCAGTACTAGATCTCCCTCAATGAAGGAACGAGGATGGATGTTCTGGTCGAAGTGAGCCTTGACTCTCTTCTTTTGCGCTTCGATAGCCAGAGAAGCTAAACGACAAGTCTCGTCTAACCGTTCCAGGTAAAGAAGTCGTTCCTCCACCGGAGTGGTGTTGGGAAGCAACTCGACAGCTAATTTCAACGAAGGAATCTCACACTCGACGGGAAGGGTAGCCTCCAGCCCGTAAACTAACTGAAACGGAGTGAAATCGGTGGCATCCTTCACAGAAGTCCGGTAGGCCCACAAGGCTGGGAACAACATCAGATGCCAATTAGACTTGTGCGTATTGATGGTGCGTTGAAGCATGGTGACTAAAACTTTGTTCACTGCCTCAACTTGTCCGTTGGATTGTGGATAGTACGGTGTCAAACTATCTTGACGCAAGCCTAGTTGGGTCGTCAGTTCTGTCATCATGTGATTACGGAAATGCTTTCTGTGATCCGTGACCATAGCCTGAGGGACTCCGAAACGAGTAATGACATGATTGAATAAAAACTGCACCACTGTGTAACCGTCTTCGTTCAATGTAGGCATCGCTTCGGCCCACTTGGTGAAATAATCCACGACAACGATGATGTACCCATGCCCCCCGGTCGAACGAGGGTTACAGGAGGTATAATCGATGCCCCATTTAGCAAATGGACCTACGATGACAACAGGGTGCAGTGGTGCAACAGGTGCACGCATCTTCCGGTGGTAAACCTGGCATTCGTGACATGCACGTACCGCAAGGATGCAATCCTTGAAGATGGAAGGCCAGAAATACCCAGCACGGAGGATCTTCTGAGCGGTAGCATATCCGAACATATGGCCGCCACAAGCACTGGAGTGGCAGTCACTCAACACCCGCTCAGCTTCCGCGAGAGTCAAACATCGGTGGAGAACAGAATCCATGCCGAGGCGGTATAGGGTATCGCCCAAAATGCTATAGGGTTGAGCTTGGTGACGAATTTGCCGTCGAGCATCTTTCGATACGTGTGGACGGAAGGAAGCCGTCTGCAAATATACGATAATGTCCCCATACCATGGTTTGAGGGTGCTGATGAGAAACAATGTTTCATCCGAGAGATGTTCCTCTGAACGAGATGGTGCAGAGTGAGATGGTAAGGAACAGAGAAGTTCAGCAAAGACCAGAGATTTCTTAGACTTGGCCGCAGTGAATTCCAAGTCGAACTCTTGGAGGATTACAATCCACTTCGAGTATTTTCCCCCCAACAGTTGACGTGACAAAATGTAGGTCATGGGGTTGCAGTCAGAGATCACAGTCGTTGTGCGCAACAGGATATAATGGCGGAATCGTTGGACGGCGCAGACAGCTGCCAATGCCAACTTCTCGACATATGCATAGCGAGTCTCCGTATCCAGAAGGTTGCGACTAAGATAATAAATAACGTGCTCGGTGCCGGCATCATCGTCCTGCACTAGAACCATGTCGATGGTGGTGTCAGCGGCAGCAAGATAGAAAGTGTAATCACGGTGGTAGTTCGGAGGTCTTAAGAGCGGAGCTGAGACAAGAAGGTCTTTAAGGCGCTCGAAAGATTCCTGGGCGATAGCATCCCAACGAAAGGGTGTGTCTCGCTTTAATAACCATGTGAAACCCTTGGCCACCTCGGCATAATTCAGAATGAAACGTCTAAGAAAATTAGCTTTACCCTGCAAGCTCTGCAATTGTTGCAAAGAGGCAGGGGGAGGAAGATTCAAAATGGCCTAGACTTTGAGGGGATCCAGACGGATGCCTTCCCGGGAGACGATGAACCCGAGTAGTCGGCCAGATTCTACGCAGAAGACACACTTATGCGGATTGAGTTGAATACGGTAGTGTCGACAACGGAGAAAAATTTCGCGTAGATGAGATGGATGGTCTTGAAGCTTAGCTGAATGAGCTGGGAGGTCATCCAGGTAAGGTTGTACGATGTGTCGAATATCATGAAAAGCATACAACATTGCCCGTTGGAAAGTGGCACCGGCATTTTTGAGACCGAAAGGGAGCTTCTTATAAGCGAAGGTGCCCCAAGGACAAATGAAAGTTGTTTTATGCTGGTCTGCAGGGGCTATGTTGATCTAGTTATAACCAGAGAAGCCGTCCATAAACGAATAAATCTCACTTCCTGCGCAGTCATCAATAAGCTGATCAATAAAAGGTGTAGGAAAGTTATCATTTGGACAGGCACGATTAATATCGTGGTAGTCAACACAGACCCGGATAGTACCTTGCTTTTTGTTTACAGGGACTATATTGGACACCCACTCCGTGAGGGGGATGGCATAGATGAAACCAGCTCGAAGAAGCTTTTCGACTTCGGCCTTGATGGCTGCAGCCTTTCGAGGGTGCACTGGATGTAAGCGCTGACGAACAGGCTTAGCGCCTAGATAAGTAGGTATTTCGTGCACCACAATACTAGGGTCAATGCCAGGCATTTCCTCGTAAGACCATGCGAAGACATCACGAAATTAACGAAATAAAGCAGTATAGAGTTGAAATTCCTCAGGAGTGCATGTGACTCCAATGAAAATATTCTCGACAATCCCTGGTTTGACAGAGATGTCGATAGGCTAAGTCTGCGTGATGTTACCCATATTGCCCTCCGAAGACACTTGATATAGCTGAACAGGTGTTTGGAGGGGCGGGGATGGGACACATGAAGCAAACCGCTCGAGACATGCAACCATCTCCGAATGTGGAGGGAGAAACGAAGAGCAATGGTGGTGATCTGACCAAGGGAGCTCTTCGAGAGACATAGTCTCTATGATGGCCTCATCGGAGGGAAATGTTTCCTTCAGGGATCCGAAGTGGCCTCCTCTCCCAGCCACGAGAAATGATCATATGACTCGAGAACGCTGCTTAGAAAAGCAGGTTCAGGAGGGGGAGCCGATGCAGCGACAATCTCGATGTAGTTGAGCTCGGCAGGACTCAACGACATCATATCACCCCAAGAGTCTTCCTGATTCAAGGGAGGAAGAACCCATGGATCAGAACGTACTAAAATCATGTTAACAGGGGCGAGATTCGGAGGTGGGAGGGGGAAGACTCCCATTAGGGAGGGATCTTTGAATAGTCTGGCACCCACACTCACTAACGACTTGGAGGTATGCTCCACGAACGGCACATTTCCTTCAGAAGAAGAAGCAAAAAAGGATAGCTGGTCCACCGTGACGATTATTCCTTGATGGGGGAAGCGAACGACACGGAACAAGGAGGAAGCCACGACTTGCAAGGCATATGTCCAGCTTCTTCCAAGGAGGAGGTTGTAAGTGAGATTAGCGTCAACAACTTCAACCTCTACCTCTACGGTTTTCCCTTCTAAAGAGATAGGCAATCGTGGGAGGATACCATATGGATGAGATTCTCTTCCATCGAAAGCTTCCAGGGTCGTAGGAGACTGGCTCAGAGCAGGAGAACCAATAGCCTTCCAGCAAGCAACAGACATGATGCAGGTCGAGGCACCCTCATCAATGACTGTACGATGAATCGTTTTGCCATTGATGAGGACCTGTATAAGGAAAGCCACTTGGTGAGGCAGTCTTTGTGTGAAACCCTTGAGATCAAAAGAAATTAAATCTGAATCTGCCGGGTCGATGCCACCAATGGCTGATAGCAAGGACTTCCTCTGGGAGGGGCAGCTCTAGAGGACTTCTAACGCGGACATAGCAGACGGAGCCTGGGCTAAGTCCTCGACAATGCTATAGTGCTAGGCAGCACGAGCATTTGGGTTATAAGATGACTTCCTGAGTACACCTTTGGGAGGGGGTCGGGGGATCATCTCAGTGCTGGGCCGTTCGATGTGAAGGGGACCAGAACTGGACAGAGGAGCGCTGGAGGGAATCTCTGGCTCTTTCCCAGCTTGAGATGGATAATCTTTCACTCGAGTTGAAACATGGATGGGAATCGTTCCAGCCATGAACACTTGAGAACCGAACGAGGAAGAGGATTGAGAGGGATCTGCCACCATTTGGGTCTGCTGGGAAGGGAAAGGCTCTTTTAGCACAGCAGGAGGCCCCGGAGCACCTTTCAAGAGTCGACTAACCTCGGACCGCCTTGGGAAATCTTTGGTATAGTGATCCTCATCGCAGATGAGACAAGGATACTTAGGTTTCCGCTTAGCTCCTTCCTCGGAGGGAGGCTTAGGAGGGTCCTGCTTGGGCTGTCCAGATTTATCTTTAGCTTTCCCTTTATTTTTCCCTTTCGAGGATTTGTCCGCCGCGGTGGACTGAACGGTGTTTACCTCGGAGGTACTCCCAGAAATTGATTGGCCCTGAGAAGCATTTTCGTTAGAGGTGTTCTGTTTCTGCTTCCCAGGGTTCGCGGCCGATTTCTTAGATGACGAGTTCACAGAACCAATGACGCCATCAACAGAAGGCTTTGGTGGAGCTTTGGGCTATCCAGGCCTCGGGGCATCTGGCAAATACTCATACAAAGTACCCGAGTGAGAGTATACTAAATCAAGGTACTGAGCTCGCGCGATTGCTTGCTCCTCAGTTACACACGCTCCCATTGCGATGTCTTTTGCAATCTTAGGGACAAAGGAAGTTGTGAACCAGTCGGTGAGGAGTTGATCAGGAATCCAAAATTTAATCAAGCGACGACGCCTTCTCCATTCATGTATATGATCAGAGATGTGCGTAGCCGTATCCTGTTTGAGAGACGTGAGGAGATGTGTCCCAGTCTCGTACCGAATGGGTAACTGAAAATGAGTTAAGAAGGCCATAGCCAACGAGTTGAAATCTTGAAACATGCCGCGATTCAGTTCGATGTACCACTTAGCGGCTGAACCAGTGAGAGTTCTCTGGAAGAGGCGTAGCCAGATAGAATCATCAAGCCATGATTTTGATGAACACCAAATGTGATAAGTCATTACATGGGCCTGAGGGTCTTCACCAGCTTTGCCATCAAACTTTGGACAATCACCTGGTATTTTGGTCGGAACCGGTGGCCAATACGGATTATGCAAAATAGGATCATTTGTTAACTTGGACACATCAGGCAGTTCCAACGTTGCTAAGAATGGTAACTGCGGGTTAAAGGACATTTGTGGCTGCGGATTCGAGGCGACATTAGGGTTCCAACCAGATGGTGGTTGCCCCCACGAACTCTGTCCAGACGGACCTGGCCCAAAAGGGCCTGGCGCGTAAGAATTTTGTCCCGATGGACCTGGCCCAAAAGGGCCTGGCGCATAGGGACCTTGTCCGTAGGGGTTCTGTCCATACGGATTCTGGCCATATGCGGACGGCTGTCCCTGTGTCTGCCCCCCAGCTCCCCAAGTATTAGCAACTTGCCCCACAGGTGCAGCATACTGGTAATTTTGGTAAGGAGTGACCTGTGGCTGTTGGTAATTTTGATAAGGAGCAAAGTGAGTTTGCCCCTGGGGTTGCTGGTAGCCATATGGTTGCTGGGCCCCATACTGAGCCTGATAGGGAGGCTGCATCTGGTAGGAAGGTTGAGGCTGTGGCCCACCTTGCATTTGATAACCTGTTTGGGTTTGAGGCCCAGAGTAATGTCCTTGAACTGGCGGGGCTTGGATCATCTGGCCCGAAGGTTGACTTGGTTGGATTTGAGATGGACCTGGCTGGCGAGCAGGATGAACTTGCTGGGTGCCCGGTTGTCCATGGACCACCAAGGGTTGTCCTTGCGGAACAGATGACTGAGCCGGCTGAACAGCTGGTCGACCCTGAGGTTGGCCAGCTTGTCCAGATAGACGAATAGGGCAGACAGCGGGTTGACCTTGCTGCGTGGAAGGTTGGCCCGTCTGCCCCCCAGGGTGCACAGACTGAGCGAAGGGCTGGGCTTGTTGTATAGCGGGCTGCCCCCCCTGGTGCATAGGCTGAGCAGTGGGTTGGCCTTGCTATATAGCAGGCTACCCCCCTTGCCCATAAGGATGCATGGATTGAGCAGTGGGTTGACCCTGCTGAACATAGGGTTGCCCACCCTGCCCAGAAAGATGACCAGACTGGGCGGTAGGTTGGCCCTGCTGTGAGTAGGGTTGCCCCCCCCTGCCCAAGAGGATATCCCTGCTGGACTGCTGGTTGATTTTGAGGAGTATAAACTTGCCCAGTTTGTCCAGATGGGTACCCTTGCTGGAAACCGGGTTGGCCTTGTTGAATGTAAGGCTGCCCGGGTTGTCCAGTTGGGTAACCCTGCTGGGTACCAGGTTTCCCTGGATATCTAGTAGGTTGACTTTGATATGAATACGACGGACCTCCAACGGCCGAGGGTTGTCCTGGGTAGGGTTGTCCCTGTGGGCCCCCAGATTGTCCTGGGTAAGGCGGGCCATAAAGTGGTTGCCCCTGAGGGGTTTGCACATAAGGCGGTAGGCCTTGATTGGGTGGTCCTTGGGGCTGTCCGGGAGGATTCCGGCGCCCATGAAAAACATGAGTAACGGGATCATACGTAACGTCCAACGGTTCCTGGTTCTCCTCGAAAGGACGATGAGGTAGGGACGAAATGTTCTCGAGGTACTGACCGTTCGCATCATAATAAAAGAGTGGACCTTGGTAATCTGCATCCACAATGGGCTACCCATGGGCATCATATGGCCCTGCTCCTGGAATGCCACCAGAAGAGGGACCAGCTTCAGGGTTTGTAGATGAGGATGCTGGCACAGCACTGACGACCGGAGTCGATCGTGCTACACAAACGGTTGGATTGGTGGGAACCGAGGTAACAGGCGTATTAAGACCTGAAGTAAGAGGTGAACTAAGAGGTTGTGAAATAAAGGGCCCCGTGGTGGCAATAAGACTAGGATCCCATATAGTCGTAGAAGTGGTTCTAGCAGCTATCCTATCCCTCACTGACTGATATCGCGGAGGGAGTGGAGAGGAAGCCGGGATCGGAGTTTCAATTTCTGTCACCACGGGTGTCTCACCTGTGCTGGAAGATGTCTCATCCATGGGGGAAGTAGACATCGGAGACGACATACCGAAAGGAGTACAGGGGGTAGAATCGCTGTCAGGCTCCCAGATAGGATTCCAATCTTCTAGGTAATCTTCGTCGCCCGGGGCACGTACGTTGATAGGCTGGATACTCGGAACAATGGGAAGATTATCTCTTACAACTGGTACCTCTGGAGCAACAGAAGATGGAAAACTTTGATCACTTGGACCGGGAGTTGACGGGTCAGCCATGATGATAAGACCCCTCAGAAGACCTAAAGCAAACTAACGATAAAAACCCTACTCAAAACTATCGCACACAAGATCTAAACCAGGTGATGTTATCGTGGCCGAATTAATTTTAAGACACAAGAACCAAACTTGACCTTTTCATGTTTCAAGAGTCGAGAAAAGGACGAAAATATGACTCCAGTCTCCTTCGAATGTTTAATGAGCACGAAGTGACAAGACGCTCACAGGCACCTTTTCATTTAGGGAGTCCGAAAAGGATCAAAAGTGACTGCTCTGGAGACTCTAGGTAAAGGGTTTACCAAGCGACCCGTAAAAATGCTTATACACCTTAGCAATCGTATGAGAGCCAAGGACTTTCCGTACTGTAGTCAATCTTCCCGAATGCTGTGTTTGGTGCGTTACGGTTCACAAGGTGGCAGACTTGGCTTCCTATGGATAAAGGATAAAAGCCTAGTGGGGTCTCCCTATATACGCGACGGTACGTGGGAGCGCAGTCCGTGTTAGACCACTATCGAGTCACAGAAGGAGGAATCACCCAACCATAATGTGAAACAACAGTGACTATGTTTAAAGACGCCGGAACACGTCTCTAACCTAGAACTCTAGATGTTTGCGTTTAGTTCCAATGCATTTTTAGGTTAATTCAGTTCATTTTATGGTTAATCTTGAGTTAAGTTTCGATTTCAGGCTCTATCATATGTTCTCTCACAATTACCTAGATGCAAACTACATGCCAAAGAATACCATTTTGTTCGATGAATTCTAACTATGAGAAGGTAAAGAATTTTCAATCAAACAAAATGAAATCAAACAATCAAGCAGCCTAATGCAGCTAAAAGCGAGGAAAGGAAACTTTTCTTTTGAAAATGCGAATCAATGAAATGTTCTTTTCCTTTTCAATTCTCAAAAGCAAAGCTACTAGTTTGATTTTCTTTCAATGGCACAAAGCATCTAAATGAATTTGGAGGAACAGGAACACCAAGCAAATCACTTAATGAAAGCACACAAAGTTCCCAAAACATCCAACAAAGATTTCCAAATCAAAAGGAAAAACCAAGTTCCGCACGAGCTATGTGATCTAAGCTCGGCAAGACAAGCAAGGATTCAAACAAGGAGGAAGCGAAAACCGCTCGGAAACACAACCAAAAACACTTCAACAATCACTGAACAAGTGTAAAAAACAAATCTGAAGTTGGCTGGTCAAACAAGAAAACAAGATCCCGACGGAAGGCTTGACACACACACGGCCACTAGATGCCCTAGGGCTAGAATGCGAAATCAATGGAAAAAGGCAAACACCCGGAGGATGAGAGTTACAACCAGTCAATTAGAGACTCAACACAATCCAGCAACTGTAAAAGTGATGGTGGAAATACAAACCAAGCAGCGAAAGCAAAGAGGAAGGTACTTGCAAAACCGAAAAACGAGCAAAAACGAAACCCTGTGGAACAAGACTTCGCAAACAAGCAGCTCAGAGTTTAGGTAATGAAAAACAAGTCACAAACCAAGTGGAGAGAAGAGGGGAAAGTCAAAGCAACAGGTTCAGGAGGCTAATTTGAACAAAAATGAATTCTACAGGATCAGCGCGGGTGGCCTTCAGCAACTCGGCGCTGAAAAGAGAAGGCCCGTAGCAACTTTGCGACGTCAGCGCGGAAGAACACGGATAAAGTGCGCTGTCTCAAAAACGAGGTCAGCGCGACTGTTACTCGTACAAGGGCGATGACAAGGAGAACAAAGAAGCAGGTGTGCGACGTCAGCGCGTCTGTTTTGAATTAAACCGCGCTGAAGGTAAAAACGAGTAGAATCAAAGCAAAAAACTCCCAAACCAAAGGTAGAAACATTTTAACAGTCAAGACACTTCCCAGATGGACCCAGGAAGGCTACAAGCAAGGAAACAATCCCCAAAACTTGAAAAGAGAGAACAATCAAATTGAAACACAAAGAATGGACACAAGAGACAAAAGGCTGATCCCCAGCGGAGTCGCCAAATTGTTGGAGAGGTAAATCCCCTCTACGGATAGAGGCGATCCCTACTAGCCAAGAAAGGGTCTAGCAACAATCAGTCAATGCTACTATGCATGTTCCTAATTGCGATTAAACAAGAGGTAAAGAGCACCTACTTGGATTCCAGCGCTGTTGTTCGACGAAGAGATGCCGCCTTCGCTCCTTCACTTTGGCTGGTCACGATCCTCCGCGATCTCCGCGAATAGATACCTGCACACACGAAGAGGGAACAAACACAAGCGTGAAATCTAATAAAAGCAACCATACATCAGTCAGAAAGGATGTAATTCACATTAACCATTGCATAGACAAATGAGAATGGAACAATAATAGCAGTCATCTATTATTAATCAAGCAGAGAAGAGTACAACCAAATGTTCTGACGTCGGTATCCTTCTCAGGAGGGGCCAGTCAGCAAGCATCTCAAGCATTCACCTTTGGAAATGATTCTCCCAAGACAAGAAACTCTCTCTCACACACAAGCAACACAAAACAACCTTCCCTAAGCTATCAATCACTTCCACACTTAGCACACCAAATACCTATAGTAGCAGCAATCTGAGCACTATAAGCTCTACACAATCCAAGCTATTCCAAACTAGCTGCTCATGGTAATGGTGGAAGTTTATATAGGAGAAGGAGCCTCCTAAAAGGGTGGAAGGATGAGCTTATCTTCAAGGGAATTAGTTGCAAAGGGTCGAACAGACATGCCATAGAAGGGAGTCGATACCCACAAGGCCAACAACCAAGTCTGGAGTTATCTGGAAGGCTAGCTGTTGGAACAAATTCGCCAAAACTGGATCAGCACGGGTGCATAACTGGTCTGGCGCGCTGACGTCGCAAAGACATAATGGAAAAGGCCATGTCAGCGCGGGTAGATACAAACAGGGGCTGCGCTGGTCATGAAATTCGATTAGCGCAGGAAAGATGTGTGCTTCCGCGCTGGCAGCGCACGCTGTCTGTTATAAAGCGCCAG
>CM062817.1:1017814408-1017874408 GCA_031772625.1 Pinus tabuliformis
ACGTAGCACCCTCCCACTTCAAAGGGCATTCCGGGCGCTCTCTTACCGAGAGCCAACCTGAACACCATCAAGTCAAAGAGATGTCAAAATATCATGTAAAACATTTATGCCTTGCACCTCTTGCATCCCAAGAAGGAAGCACACGCAACATGCCAAGGACATGGCAAACAAATGGGCAGACCTTCCGAGCCACAACGCACCAAGGCCACCCCCCGCCCTGCACCGATGCCACCTAGGAGTCCACCCGGACAACAGCAACAGTGGACCTCAATCGGATGATCGCCTGCGGCAGCCTCGACACAGAGGCAAGGGAAGGAAATCATACAAGACAAACCGAGACCACAACCTCCCTTAGAAATGCCCCCCAACCCACCCCTCCCCTCCCCGCGCAGGGGCCACCTAGGAGTCCACCCGCGCAGCAGCAACGATGGACCTCGATCGCATGATCGCCTGCGGCAGCCTCAATGCAAAGAGGAAATGGAAGGAAACAAAACAAGACCAACAGAGCCCACAACATCTCTTAGAAATGCCCCCCGACCCTCCACACCACGGACCGAGGCCACCTAGGATTCCACCCGCGCCAGCTGACGGTTGACCTCGATCACTTGACCTCCTGCGGCAACCATGATGCGAAGGCAAAGGAAGGAAGCAAATGCAAATAAAGAGGGTCAATACATAATACAAGGACACATATCCGAACAGGAGGAGGGATCGGGCAGCTCCGCACCCCACGCACCCTACGTACAGGCAACCTAGGGGATTTCCCACAGCTTTACCGACCGGACGATGAATAATTTTCCCCTACGGCCACCTCCACGCAAAGGAGGGAGGTCGGAGCGTTCCACCTCGAAATCCTTCTTCCAAATAGCCCCCACCATCGATGACTATAGTAGCAAGCCTCCTCCCCATTGGACCACGAGCGCATACACAATTGAAACAACAAGTGCCCCCCAACCCTCCCCGCAGAGAGGCCACCTAGGAGTCCACCCGGGCAGCAGCAACGATGGACCTCAATCGCATGATCACCTGCGCAGCCTCAATGCAAAGGAAACGGAAGAAAACAAAACAACAAGACCAACCGAGCCCACAACCTCTCTTAGAAATGCCCCCCAACCCTCCACGCCACGCACCGAGGCCACCTAGGCGGTGCACCCGCGGCAGCTAATGGTGGACCTCGATCACTTGACCGCTGTGGCAACCGCGATGCGAAGGCAAAGGAAGGAAGCAAATGCAAATCAAGAGGGTCGCTACACAATACAAGGACACATATCCGAACAGGAGGATGGATTGGGCAACCCCGCACCCCACGCACCCTACGTACAGGCAACCTAGGGGATTTTCCACATCTTTACTGACCGGATGATGAATAATTTTCCCCTACGGCCACCTCCACGCAAAGGAGGGAGGTCGAAGCGTTCCACCTCGAAATCCTTCTTCCAAATAAGACCAACCGAGCCCACAACCTCTTCTCAGAAATGCCCCCCGACCCTCCACGCCACGCACCGAGGCCACCTAGGAGTCCACCCGCGCCAGCTGATGGTGGACCTTGATCACTTGACCGCTGCGGCAACCACGATGCGAAGGCAAAGGAAGGAAGCAAATGAAAATCAAGAGGAGGGTCGCCACACAATACAAGGACACATATCCAAACAGGAGGAGGGATCGGGCAGCCCCGCACCCCACACACCCTACGTACAGGCAACCTAGGATATTTCCCACAGCTTTACCGACCGGACGATGAATAATTTTTCCCTACGTCCACCTCCACGCAAAGGAGGGAGGTCGAAGCGTTCCACCTCGAAATCCTTCTTCCAAATAAGACCAACCGAGCCCACAACCTCTTCTCAGAAATGCCCCTCGACCCTCCACGCCACGCACCGAGGCCACCTAGGAGTCCACCCGCACCAGCTGACGGTGGACCTCGATCACTTGACCGCTGCGGCAACCACGATGCGAAGGCAAAGGAAGGAAGCAAATTCAAATCAAGAGGAGGGTCGCCACACAATACAAGGACACATATCCAAATAGGAGGAGGGATCGGGCAGCCCCGCACCCCACGCACCCTACATACAGGTAACCTAGGAGATTTCCCACAGCTTTACCGACCGGACGATGAATAATTTTCCCCTATGGCCACCTCCACGCAAAGGAGGGAGGTCAAAGCGTTCCACCTCGAAATCCTTCTTCCAAATAAGACCAACCGAGCCCACAACCTCTTCTCAGAAATGCCCCACGATCCTCCACGCCACGCACCGAGGCCACCTAGGAGTCCACCTGCGCCAGCTGATGGTGGATCTCGATCACTTGACCACCTGCAGCAACCACGATGCGAAGGCAAAGGAAGGAAGCAGATGCAAATCAAGAGGGTTGCTACACAATACAAGGACACATATCCAAACAGGAGGAGGGATCGGGCAGCTCCGTACCCCACGCACCCTACGTACAGGAAACCTAGGAGATTTTCCACAGCTTTACCGACCGGACGATGAATAACTTTCCCCTATGGCCACCTCCACGCAAAGGAGGGAGGTCGAAGCATTCCACCTCGAAATCCTTCTTCCAAATAGCCCCCACCATCGATGACTATAGTAGTAGCAAGCCTCCTCCCCATTGGACCACAAGCGCATACACAATTGAAACAACAAATGCCCATAAACGTTGTGACTTAACATTTCCAACTGCAAAAGCCTGCCACACACGCAAGATGCAAGGGAAAAGCCGACCCCTCGATCAAACATATGGGCCAACACATCTATCAAAACCTCAAAGCCAACGCAACCACGAACGATGTGCACTTTGAAATGAATGCCAACCCTTGACTTTACAACAAGGAGAACAGCACCTCACATCGCCCGATGGAAAAAGAAAGCAAGAGGGAGGGTAGGTGGTTTACAACCAAAACCCTTCCACGTCCCTCTTAAATGTATGCATCTCAACTGACAATGCCAACACGGAAAGAGTACAAGCACAAGAAACCAGCACCATAAACTACCAAACAATGAAGAGGCTATCCATCACAAGGAGCCACAACACAACAACCCATACAACTTCCAAAACTTGGAGCAAAGGGGAATTGTTCACATATGCCTCCAAGGACAAGCATGGCCAACATTACCGCTCATGCGCTACCGAGTGGGTATGGAGAGAAGATGAAAATCGGACACCCTACAAACGACCCAAGATCATTCTTGAGGCAAACCCGAAAAACCAACTCAATTACCAACCCACCTTTCACACGAAAAGCAAAACCCTCCACACCAAATAGGGAGGAGGTGAACAATATAACGAGGAGCCAATTTCAATGGAGCCACAAATGGTTGCCCAGCCCAATGAAATTTCTCTATTCGCAACAACCGATGGGCACGATAGCGACATAGGCAACGACTGAGTTTTGGGGCTTCCATCTGGGACCCACAACAACGAAGGCTCAAAGGAGCGCCGAGAAAACTTTCAACATTCTTATTGTTGGGATGGGAAAGAGGGACGAGGATGAGCATGGCCCACATTACCGCTCATGTGCTACCGAGCGGGGATGGAGTGAAGACGAAAACCGGTCGCCCTTCAAATGACCCAAGACCATCGTTCAGGCAAACCCGAAAACACAACTCGATCACCAACCCACCTTTCACACGGAAATAAAACCTACCGCTGGTATCATGGGAAGGGGCACGAGGGGACCAGGACGAGCCAGGGAGCCACACAACAAAAGCCCATACAGCTCCAAGAACTTGGAGAGCAGAAGGGGAATTGTTCACATATGCCTCTCGGGCAGAGCCTAGCCAACATTACCGCTCATGTGCTATCGAGTGGGGATGGAGTGAAGATGAAAATCGGCCGCCCTACAAACGACCCAAGGCCATTGTTCAGGCAAACCCGAAAATACAACTCGATCACCAACCCACCTTTCACACGAAAATAAAACCTATCGCTGGTATCATCTGGAGGGGCAAGTGGGGACCAGGACGAACCAAGGAGCCACACCACAACAGCCCATACAGCTCCAAGAACTTGGAGAGTGGAAGGGGAATTGTTCATATATGCCTCCCAGGCTGAGCCTGGCCAACATCACCGCTCATGCGCTACCGAGTGGGGATGGAGAGAAGATGAAAATCGATCACCCTACAAACGACCCAAGGCCATCGTTCAAGCAAACCTGAAAACACAACTCGATTACCAACCCACCTTTCACACGGAAAGAAAACCTGTCGCTGGTATCATCTGGAGGGGCACACGGGGACCAAGACGAGCCACGGAGCCACACCACAACAGCCCAAACAGCTCCAAGAACTTGGAGAGCGGAAGGGGAATTGTTCACATATGCCTCCCAGGCCGAGCGTGGCCAGCATTACCGCTCATGCGCTACCGAGTGGGGATGGAGAGAAGATGAAAATCGGCGGCCCTACAAATGACCCAAGGCCATTGTTCAGGCAAACATGAAAACACAACTCAATTACCAACCCACCTTTCACACGGAAAGGAAACCTGTCGCTGGTATCATCTGGAGGGGCACGTGGGGATCAAGACGATCCAGGGAGCCACACCACAACAGCCCATACAACTCCAAGAACTTGGAGAGCGGAAGGGGAATTGTTCACATATGCCTCCCAAGCCGAGCCTGACCAACATTACCGCTCATGCGCTATCAAGTGGGGATGGAGAGAAGATGAAAATCGCCCGCCCTACAAACGACCCAAGGCCATCGTTCAGGAAAACGCAAAAACACAACTCAATTACCAACCCACCTTTCACACGGAAAAGAAACCTGTCGCTGGTATCATCTGAAGGGGCACGCGGGGACCAAGACGAGCCAGGGAGCCACACAACAATAGCCCATACATCTCCAAGAACTTGGAGAGCGGAAGGGGAATTGTTCACATATGCCTCCCAGGCCGGGCCTGGCCAACATTACCGCTCATGCGCTACCGAGTGGGGATGGAGAGAAGATGAAAATCGCCCACCCTACAAACGACCCAAGGCCATCGTTCAGGCAAACGTGA
Organism: Pinus tabuliformis; assembly: GCA_031772625.1. Taxonomy (NCBI): domain Eukaryota; kingdom Viridiplantae; phylum Streptophyta; class Pinopsida; order Pinales; family Pinaceae; genus Pinus; species Pinus tabuliformis. The sequence continues at coordinate 1,017,819,406 of CM062817.1, forward strand.
AAACACAACTCAATTACCAACCCACCTTTCACACGGAAAGGAAACCTGTCGCTGGTATCATCTGAAGGGGCACGCGGGGACCAAGACGAGCCAGGGAGCCACACAAAAATAGCCCATACAACTCCAAGAGCTTGGATAGCGGAAGGGGAATTGTTCACATATGCCTCCCAGGCCGAGCCTGGCCAAAATTACAGCTCATGCGTTACTGAGTGGGGATGGAGAGAAGATGAAAATCGCCCGCCCTACAAACGACCCAAGGCCATCGTTAAGGAAAACGCGAAAGCACAACTCAATTACCAACCCACCTTTCACACGGAAAGGAAACCTATCGTTGGTATCATCTGAAGGGGCACGCAGGGACCAAGACGAGCCAGGGAGCCACACAACAACAGCCCATATAGCTCCAAGAACTTGGAGAGCAGAAGGGGAATTGTTCACATATGCCTCACAGGCCGAGCCTGGCCAAAATTACAGCTCATGCGCTACCGAGTGGGGATGGAGAGAAGATGAAAATCGCCCGCCCTACAAACGACCCAAGGCCATCGTTCAGGCAAACGCGAAAGCACAACTCAATTACCAAGCCACCTTTCACACAGAAAGGAAACCTATCGCTGGTATCATCTGAAGGGGCACGCGGGGACCAAGACGAGCCAAGGAGCCACACCAAAACAGCCCATACAGCTCCAAGAACTTGGAGAGCGGAAGGGGAATTGTTCACATGTGCCTCCCAGGCCGAGCCTGGCCAACATTACCGCTCATGCGCTACCGAGTGGGGATGGAGAGAAGATGAAAATCGCCTGCCCTACAAACGACCCAAGGCCATCGTTTAGGCAAACGCAAAAACACAACTCAATTACCAACCCACCTTTCACACGGAAAGGAAACCTGTTGCTGGTATCATCTGAAGGGGCACACGGGGACCAAGACGAGCTAGGGAGCCACACCACAACAGCCCATACAGCTCCAAGAACTTGGAGAGCGGAAGGGGAATTGTTCACATATGCCTCCCAGGCCGAGCCTGGCCAAAATTACCACTCATTCGCTACCGAGTGGGGATGGAGAGAAGATGAAAATCGGCCGCCCAACAAACGACCCAAGGCCATCGTTCAGGCAAACGCGAAAACACAACTCAATTACCAACCCACCTTTCACAGGGAAAGAAAACTTGTCGCTCGGATCATCTGGAATTTGAATGGGCCCCCACATGACCGAAACAAAGCAGCAAGGGAGAGCTAGGCAAAGGAGAAGCAAGAACATGCACAAAGCCAACCTCGGGTCACAACTTAGCATTTTTCAAACGGGCTCGTTGGCCTGTGTGCACCCTCGCCCGAACGAATTCGCATGGGCGCCCGAACGACCGAAACGAAGCCACAAGGGAGAGCCGGGCAAATGAGCTGCACAAACGTGCACAAAGCCAACCTCGGGTCACAAATTAGCATTTTTGATACGGGCTCGTTCGCCCGGGCACACCCTCGCCCTAACGACCCGCCTGAATGAGTTCACACGGGCGCCCTCAAACGACCCGCCCGAACGATTTTGCATGGGCGCCCGAACGACCGAAATGAAGCCACAAGGGAGAGACGGGAAAACGAGCTGCATGAACGTGTGCAAAGCCAACCTCGGGTCACAACTTAGCATTTTTGATACGGGCTCGTTCGTCCAGGCGCGCCGTCACCCGAACGACCCGCCCGAACGAGTTCACACGGGCGCCCTCAAATGACCCGCCCGAACGACCGAAACAAAGTGACAAGGGAGAGCCAGGCAAACGAGTTGCATGAACATGCACAAAGACAACCTCGGGTCACAACTTAGCATTTTCTATACGGGCTCGTTCGCCCAGGCGCGCCCTCCCCCAAACGACCCTGTCACACCCCCAAGTCTACGGTAGTCTTTCAACCGTGCCCGGCGGGGTGCGGCCCCACCCTACACTTTCTTTTTCAATAATACTCATGCACATGGACTACGCCTTTCCACATTAACATACTTAATTCATCTTTCTCAATTAAGTAAAATGCATTAATCTTCATACATGTTCATAATCAATATGCAATTAAACCGAGAACATAACAATTGCACACAATTATAGAGGGAGGGGAAACTCCCGAACAAGTCCGCCCAATAATAATATATTATGAACTCTTCAATAATACATCATACAAGTGTGCCGGGAAAAGTCCACGGCCAACACTTAGAAATAGTTACAACAAGGCATAAGACAACCTTCTACATACACATCTATGCACCTTTGCCTAAGAGCGGGTACCCACATGGGTCACCAAGACGCTCATACAATTCTGCACCAAGACCGTGTATAGAACCTCCTCAACCATGATAAACCTCCACATAAGCCAATCCCAAAATATGCGAGAACCTCTTAATCTCTATGCGCATGAGGAATGCGCATCTCCTTAAGACCTTCGCACTTTTCCCTTGTCTTTATGCGAAGACACTTGAGCGAAGTTCGATGGAGAAATGAAGCTCCATCCTCCATAATATATACGCTCTTCTCCATGTGTTTTAAGGGGGGTGCACCACTCATGGCCGACCCCACCTTTACACATATAAGCCCATGTATATATTATTATTATATTATTATTATTTTAATTACCCACACATATTTATATATGCCTCCATATAATATGCTTATTTGTTTATTCGAAGCCCCAAATGAGCCCAAAGCTTTTATGTTTATACGTACTCCATTATGGGTTTATGGAAGGGTGTCTAGCCTTAAGGCTGACCCCTATAACTCACCCCATACGCCCACAACATACATAATAACACATCGGCTTTATTCCTTTTGACAACGCCTATAAACCATATTCAACACTTAGCCATTTTCCAAATGTCGCATATTATCGTCGCAACCGGCTCGTTGTTTCGTCGCAGGGTCGGGTCGCCCACCCGTTGTGCACGGGTTGCCCGCTGGGGCACCCGCCCATCGTTCACGGGTCGCCCGCCTGGGCGCCCGCTCATTGTTCCGCTGTGCCTGCTGTTATATCCACGCTCACCCGCGCTTATCAGCTCGCCGCTCCGTCGGTTGACTCGCCTGTACATCGCAGACCCGCGTCCATTAGCTCGTCGCACCGTCGGGTGACTCGCCCATGCAGACCCACGCTCATCAACTCGTCGCCCCGCCGAGTGACTCGCCCGTGCAGGCCCGCGCCCGCCAACTCATCATGCCACCGGGTGACTCGTCCGTTTGTTAACTCGTCGGGTGACCCGCCCGTGTAGACCCATGCCCATCGTGCACGGGGCGCCCGCCTATCGTGCAAGGGCGCCTGCCCACCGTCGTGTGTGCCTACCCTGGGTCGTGTCCACCGCCCGACCGTCGTGTGAAGGGGTGCTCGCTCGTCGCGCACCTGCCCGAGTCGCGAGGGCCTTACATTCTCCTCCACCCAAAATCGTTGTCGTCCTCGACAACATACCATCTCGGTAGCTCTCCACCAAGATTGCATCAACAGGAAGTCATCTCAATCCATGATGATCAATCATCATGTGTCGTCCTCATGTGAACTACTGCCATGATACCCCAACAAATGCCAACACATCTCTGCACATACCGGTCCCCATGTTTGAACTAGTTGGGTAGCTAATCCAACCGTCACGTCCAGACCATGAGAATGCACATCCTCATGCCACCATCAGTCGTTCCTCAAAGCATCCTATCACATCCTGACTCGATCAAGAATCCATCCATAATCCATGCTCAGGTCCATGGAAACTCCATCCATATCATCTGTCACATGCTGTCCATGATGTTTGGTGTCAATGTGCCACAAGTGATCAGCCACATCTATCCAATATCATCATGTGTGAAAAGTAGTTGAGTCTCGGCTCAACCCATGTCCAAGTACAACCACCAAGGCATCACCATCATCGTAACTTCATCACTCCAAAGTGTCTCATATCGATCCTCCACGTCAAGTCACCCTTCCAAGCCATGCCCATACATGTACTTTGGAAGTATGCATCCCATACTGCATCAAAGTCTCCCGACCTCGGCTCCTCAATGCTTCAAATACTCTAAGTCCACCATGTATGAAGTCTCCCAAAGTCACAATGATCTCATGTCATCATGAGCTCCTCCACCAAAGGTCCACCAAGACTATCTCTTGGTCTCGGCCATGAGAAGTCCATCTAAGCATCATCATCACGAGTCCCTTCCATCACAGCTCCTCCACCAAGGTGTCCATCAAGACTATCTCTTGGTCTCGGCCATGAGAAGTCCACCCAAGGGTGTGCCCTTCAATCTGTCCATGAGTCACACCAGGCACTTATCCATGTGGCTAAAGCATGACCCAATCATCCACAACGATCATCAAGTTCCACCCTTGTCACGGGCCTTTGTACCTTCAACCATAAGGTCACAAGTAGCCCCAACAAGCTCCACAGTAATCGACAATCCTTGCTTCTTCATATAAGGTCCCAACATAGTCATCCATGGCAAGATCCTCCATGGCATAGGCAAACTGATTTTGCCTTCCACTGCACACGGTCCATCTACCAAATGCTCAAATGGAACAAAAGTATCATCATCACGAGGCTCCTCCATATGAGTGACCTCATCCATACATGTTGACAAACTGCACGATCCTGGGTCAACCTGATCATCCTCAAGTTCATCCTTCATCGTAGTCAAGCTTGCAACATCTTCATCACGGGAGGGAGAAACAATAGCCTTGCTGCCCTTCAAGAAGTCTCGTCCAAGTATCATGTCGAAGCCATTCAACTTCATCACTATGAAGTCCAACTGTCCTCTCCATTCTTCTATCTGTATAGGTACATCGTGTACCAAACCGACCACCTTAGCTCTAGGGTCCACTGTCTCGACCTCCATAATAGATGCCATCCCAACCTCTTCTGCTAACCGTGTAGTCACAAAGTTATGTGCAACATTCGTGTCTACCAGGGCTTAAACGGTTTTACCATAAACCATCAAGTCTATGTAACCCAAACTGTTCTCCATAACCGAGTCTTGAAATCTTCACGAGCAACCTTGCTCACCAGCTCCGACCGAGCTCTGATACCACCTGTCACGCCCCCAAGTCTACAGTAGTCTTTCAACCGTGCCCGGCGGGGTGCGGCACCACCCTGCACTTTCTTTTTCAATAATACTCATGCACATGGACTACGCCTTTCCACATTAACATACTTAATTCATCTTTCTCAATTAAGTAAAATGCATTAATCTTCATACACGTTCATAATCAATATGCAATTAAACCAAGAACATAAAAATTGCACACAATTATAGAGGGAGGGGCAACTCCCGAAGAAGTCCGCCCAATAATAATATATTATGAACTTTTCAATAATACATCATACAAGTGTGCCGGGAAAAGTCCACGGCCAACACTTAGAAATAGTTACAACAAGGCATAAGACAGCCTTCTACATACACATCTATGCACCTTTGCCCAAGAGCGGGTACCCACACGGGTCACCAAGACGCTCATACAATTCTGCACCAAGACCGTGTATAGAACCTCCTCAACTGTGATAAACCTCCACATAAGCCAATCCCAAAATATGCGAGAACGTCTTAATCTCTATGCGCATGAGGAATGCGCATCTCCTTAAGACCTTCGCACTTTTCCCTTGTCTTTATGCGAAGACACTTGAGCGAAGTTTGATGGAGAAATGAAGCTCCATCATCCATAATATATACGCTCTTCTCCATGTGTTTTAAGGGGGGTGCACCACTCATGGCCGACCCCACCTTTACACATACAAGCCCACATATATATTATTATTATATTCTTATTATTTTAATTACCCACACATATTTATATATGCCTCCATATAATATGCTTATGTGTTTATTCGAAGCCCCAAATGAGCCCAAATCTTTTATGTTTATACGTACTCCATTATGGGTTTATGGAAGGGTGTCTAGCCTTAAGGCTGACCCCTATAACTCACCCCATACGCCCACAACATACATAATAACACATCGGCTTTACTCCTTTTGACAACGCCTATAAACCATATTCAACACTTAGCCATTTTCCAAATGTCGCATATTATCGTCGCAACCGGCTCGTTGTTTCGTCGCAAGGTCGGGTCGCCTGCCGATCGTGCACGAGTCGCCCGTCGGGGCGCCCGCCCATCGTTCACGGGTCGCCCGCCCGGGTGCCCGCTCATTGTTCTGCCGTGCCCGCTGTTATATCCATGGTCGCCCGCGCTTATGAGCTCGCCGCTCCGTCGGTTGACTCGCCTGTACATCGCAAACCCGCGTCCATCAGCTCGTCGCACCGCCGGGTGACTCACCTGTGCAGACCCGCGCTCATCAACTCGTCGCCCAGCCGGGTGACTCGCCTGTGCAGGCCCGCGCCCGTCAACTCGTCATGCCGCCGGGTGACTCGTCCGTTTGTTAACGCGTCGGGTGACCCGCCCGTGTAGACCCGTGCCCATCGTGCACGGGGCGCCCGCCCGTCGTGCAAGGGCGCCCACCCACCGTCGTGTGTGCCTACCATGGGTCATGTCCACCGCCCGACCATCATGTGAAGGGGCGCTCGCTCGTCGCGCACCTGCCCGAGTCGCAAGGGCCTTACAGACCCGCCCGAACAACTGAAACAAAGCGACAAGGGAGAGCCGAGCAAATGAGCTGCACGAACGTGCACAGAGCCAACCTCGTGTCACAACTTATCATTTTTGATAGGGGCGCACCCTCGCCCGAACGACCCGCACGAACGAGTTCACGCGGGCGCCCTCAAACGACCCGCCCGAACAACCGAAACGAAGCGACAAGGGAGAGCCGGGCAAACGAGCTGCACGAATGTGCACAAAGCCAACCTCGGGTCACAACTTAGCATTTTTGATACGGGCTCATTCGCCTGGGCGCGCCCTTGCCCGAAAGAGTTCACACGGGCGCCCTCAAACGACCCGCCTGAACGACTGAAACGAAGCAACAAGGGAGAGCCGGGCAAACGAGCTGCACGAACGTGCACAAAGCCAACCTCGGGTCACAACTTAGCATTTTTGATACGGGCGCACCCTCGCCCGAACGACCCGCACGAATGAGTTCATGCAGGCACCCTCAAACGACCCGCCCGAACGACCGAAACGAAGCGACAAGGTAGAGTTGGGCAAACGAGCTGAACGAAATTGCACAAAGCCAAACTCGGGTCACAACTTAGCATTTTTGATACGGGCTCATTCGCACGGGCGCGCCCTCGCCCGAACGACCCTCCCTGTAATGCCCTCGCGACTTGGGCAAGTGCACGATGGACAAAACACCTTCACACGATGGTTAGACAACAAAGCGACCCGGGCAGGGCGACCCGTGGGCGACCCATGCACGACGGGCGGGTGACCCGGGGGCGACCCGTGCACGACGGGCGGGCGACCCGTTGGCGACCCGAGCACGAAGGGTGGGCGACCCGGGCGAGCGACCCGTGCACGATGGGTGGGCGACCCGTGCACGGTGAGCGGGCGGACATACACAGCGAGCCGAGCTGCGGGTGCGGTCACCCGAGCTGGCGAACAGGCACAACAAGTCAAGGTTCGGTGTGGGCTGCGGACAGGGCGAGCTGGTGCGGCGGACAAGGCAGATAGATGAGCTGGTGCGGCGGACAAAAGGGCGACCCGTGGGCGACCTGCACATGACGGGTGGGCAACCCATCGGGGACCCGCGCCCGATGGGCAGATAATCCGAGCGACGGACAATGCGGATGGACAGCGCGGTTGTGTGGAGCGCGAGTATGACAGCAGCGGGTGCATTCAACAAAGGCGGGCGTGGTTCAATGACAGCAAGGGCACGGTACGAAGGAAGGGCGACCCGGGCACGATGGGGGGGCGCCCCTTCACACGACGGGCGGCAGCAATGCGACGAACGACAACGACCGGGCAGAGTGCGACGAAAGGGCAAGCTGTAATGCGACATTCCAAAGTCGCATATGTAACTTAAGGAAAATATGCGATGGAGTGTGGAAGCTTTATATTGGGTGTAGGGAGGCCTTGCACTTGGGCAAAGGCTGACCTACCAAATAATAAAGTAAGGGCTCCTAACATGTTTTAGGGGGTCGGCTTGAGAGCTTGACACCCCTCCATCGAATGGGTAGCCAACGTATATATTGGCAGCGCAGAGGCTTCATTTCATCATCAAGCACTTCGCTCTCTCTCTACATTCGATCTAGAGGTAAAGAGGACGCAACAAGAAGTGCGCATCTCTCATGTGCATAAGAGAAGTGTGCAATTTTACCAAGGGACTGTTTGTGGGACGACGGTACACGGTAAAAGGCAGTTTGGTGCGGAATCAAATTGGAGGAGTTCTGGTGGCTCGGGTGAGCATGCTCCTACCAAGAGAGGTTGGCATTGGATTGTAAAAAGGCTGTCTATGCCTATATTGTAAAAGATTCTAAGTGTTGGCCGAGGACTTTGCCCGACACACTTGTATGTATTATTGAAGAATTTCATAATATATTGATATCGGGCGAACTTGTTCGGGAGTTTCCCCTCCCTCTATTATTGTGTGCAATCGTTATGTTCATGGTTTAATTACATATTGATTATGAATGTGTATGAAGATTAATGCATTTTACTTAATTGAGAATGACGAATTAAGTATGTTTATGTGAAAGGCGTAGTCCATGTGTGCAAGTATTAATAAAAAGAAAGTACACGGTGGTGCCGCACCTCGCCAGACACGGTTGGAAGACTATCGTAGGCTTGGGGGCATGACGGGTGGTATCAGAGCAGGGTTGCTCATGGAGACTTGGACAAGGTTCTTACAAGGGAAGCCAATGAATGGTTGAGACTAGGTCCAGAAAAAGATGGCAGCTAACTCTCAAGCTAGGTCTAGCCATACAATGAAGGACATCGTGAAGGATACTACTCTTGGGTTCATGGAGAAAGTGATTGAAAGAATGGAGACTTTGGAGAGTTCCTGGAACCAAGATGTGGACTCACTTGCTAAAGAGTGAGAAGCCATCTCAAAGGTCAGGGAAGAGCTTGAAGAACTCCGTGCACAACATAATGAGCTCAAGACACAATATGAGTACACCGATCTTATGTGTACACAACTTGAAGTAAGGGTCAAGGAGGTCAAAGAATCAAGAGATCAGGGTCTTGCAGAGATCATGAACTTGAAAGGAACTCTTGACAAGGTAAATAAAAATCACGATCAAGCCAAGGATGAGATTGCGGTATTGAAGAGGGCCATGAGGCATAACTCAGGTGGAGGAGTGCCCCATGTGAAGGTTAAAGAACCGAATCTTATGATGGTACAAGGAGTGTGAAGACTCTTTGAAACTTCTTGTGGGAGATGGAGCAGTACCTGGAACGGTTGAGTCTACCTGATGGGGAGACACAAGTCAAGGTGGAGGCTCAATTCCTGACAAATGATGCCAAGATGTGGTGGCGAAGGAGGGTGGATCAGATTATCAATGGTAATGCTGATGACATCACTTCATGGGATGACATGAAGAAAGCTTTGCAGACCCATTTCAGTCCTCAGGATGAAATGTGGGAAGCAATGACGAAGATCAAGTTCATCAAACAAACCGGAAGCCTACAAGCATACCAGCGAGAGTTCTCAAGTGCAGCTCTGGAACTTCCCGACATGGCGGAAAGGGACAAGGTGTTCAACTTTATTATTGGGTTGAAGCCTTGGGCACGCAATGAGGTGAAGAGGCAGAAAATTAGAACACTTGAGGAAGCTTTTGCTGCGGTTGACAGGTTGGTGGACCACTACGATGAGACTTCTAATGAGAAAAAGAAGTCCGACAAGCCAAAAGAAAAAAAGAAGGAGGATGCTCCGAAATCAGATGATAGTCTGAAAGCAAAGAAACCTTTGAAATGTTGGATATGTGCAGGACCACATGTGGTGAAGAATTTCCCCTCTAAACCAAAGTTGGCCGCTGTTACACAACTTGATGAGGATGACAATGCTTATGTAAGGATGATGCAGATACTTGGTGCCGCTGCTACTACGGAAGTGGCTTCTAGGAGAGATCCGGAAAGAAACAGGTTGGAGTATGTTTAGTTGAAGATTGATGATGCCAATGTACTCACTATGGTCGATAGTGGGGCTTCACATAACTTCATGAGTGAAGATACTGTAATCCTCCTATGGCAATCCTTGGCATGGCCGAATCGAATTGGAGGAGTTTTGGTGGCTCGGGTGAGCACGCTCCTACCAAGAGAGGTTGGCATTGGATTGTAAAAGGGCTGTCTATGCCTATATTGTAAAAGATTCTAAGTGTTGGCCGAGGACTTTTCCCGGCACACTTGTATGTATTATTGAAGAATTTCATAATATATTGATATCGGGCGAACTTGTTCGGGAGTTGCCCCTCCCTCTATAATTGTGTGCAATCGTTATGTTCATGGTTTAATTGCATATTGATTATGAATGTGTATGAAGATTAATGAATTTTACTTAATTGAGAAAGACGAATTAAGTATGTTTATGTGAAAGGCGTAGTCCATGTGTGCAAGTATTAATAAAAAGAAAGTACACGGTGGTGCCGCACCTCGCCAGACACGGTTGGAAGACTACCGTAGGCTTGGGGGCATGACACTCCCAAACGAGTTCATGCGGGTGCCCTCAAAGGACACACTCGAACGACCCAAACAAAGCGACAAGGGAGAGCTGGGCAAACGAGCTGCATGAACATGCACAAAGCCAACCTCGGGTCACAACTTAGCATTTTTGATATGGGCTCGTTCGCCAGGGCGCGCCCTAGTGTGAACGAGTTCACACGGGCGCCCTCAAACGACCCGCCTGAACGACCAAAATGAAGTGACAAAGGAGAGCCGGGCAAAGGAGTTGCACGAACGTGAACAAAGCCAACCTCGGGTCACAACTTAGCATTTTTGATACGGGCGCGCCCTCGCCCGAATGACCCGCACGAACGAGTTCACACAGGTGCCCTCAAACGACCGCCCCAACGACTGAAACAAAGCGACAAGGGAGAGTCGGGAAAACGAGCTGCACAAACATGCAGAAAGCCAACCTCGGGTCACAACTTAGCATTTTTGATGCGGGCTCGTTCGGCCGGGCGCGCCCTCGCCCGAATGAGTTCACGCAGGCGCCCTCAAACGACCCGCCCGAACGACCCAAACGAAGCGACAAGGGAGAGCCGGGCAAACGAGCTGCACAAATGTGCATAAAGCCAACCTCGGGTCACAACTTAGCATTTTTGATATGGGCTTGTTCGCCCGGGCGCGCCCTCGCCCGAATGACCCACCCGAACGAGTTCACGTGGGCACCCTCAAACGACCCGCCCGAACGACCCAAAAGAAGCGACAAGGGACAGCCGGGCAAACGAGCTGCACGAACATGCACAAAGCCAACCTCGGGTCACAACTTAGCATTTTTGATACGGGCTCGTTCGCTCGGGCGCACCCTCGCCAAAACCACCCACCCTGTCACGCCCCCAAGCCTACGGTAGTCTTCCAACCGTGTCTGGAGAGGTGCGGCACCACCGTGTACTTTCTTTTTATTAATAATTGCACACATGGACTATGCCTTTCACATAAACATACTTAATTTGTCTTTGTCAATTAAGTAAAATGCATTAATCTTCATACACATTCATAATCAATATGCAATTAAACCATGAACATAACAATTGCACACAATTATAGAGGGAGGGGCAACTCCCAAACAAGTTCGCCCGATATCAATATATTATGAAATTCTTCAATAATACATACAAGTGTGTCGGGCAAAGTCCTCGGCCAACACTTAGAATCTTTTACAATATAGGCATAGACAGCCTTTTTACAATTAAATTCCAACCTCTCTTGGTAGGAGCATGCTCACCCGAGCCACCAGAACTCCTCCAATTCGATTCCACACCAAACTGCCTTTTACCATGTACTGTCATCCCACAAACAGTCCCTTGGTAAAACTGTGCACTTCTCTTATGCGCATGAGAGATGCACACTTCTTGCTGTGTCCTCTTTACCTCTAGATCGAATGTAGAGAGAGAGCGAAGTGTTTGATGATGAAATGAAGCCTCTGCGCTGCCAATATATACGCTGGCTATCCATTCGATGGAGGGGTGTCAAGCTCTCAAGCTGACCCCCTAAAACATGTTAGGATCCCTTGCTTTATTATTTGTTAGGTCGGCCTTTGCCCAAGTGCAAGGCCTCCCTACGCCCAATATAAAGCTTCCACACTCCATCGCATATTTTCCTTAAGTTACATATGCGACTTTGGAATGTCGCATTACAGCTCGCCCTTTCGTCGCACTCTGCCCGGTCGCTGTCGTTCGTCGCATTGCTGCCGCCCGTCGTGTGAAGGGGCGCATGCCCATCGTGCCCGGGTCACCCTTCCTTCACACCGTGCCTTCTCTGCCGTTGAACCATGCCTGCCTTTGTTGAATCGCACCCGCTGCTGTCATACCCACGCTCCACACAACTGCGTTGTCCACACGCGTTGTCCGTCGCTCGGGTCATCTGCCCATCGGGCGCGGGTCGCCCACGGGTCGCCCGCCCTTGGTGTGCGGGTCGCCCACGGGTCGCCCTTCTGTCCGCCCCACCAGTTCGTCTGTCCGCCTTGTCCGCTGCACCAGCTCGCCCTGTCCGCAGCTCGCACCGAACCTTGACTTGTCGTGCCTGTTAGCCAGCTCGGGTGACCGCACCTGCAGCTCGGCTCGCTGTGTATGACCACCGACTCATCGTGCACGGGTCGCCCGCTTGTCGTGCACGGGTCGCCCACGGGTCGCCCGCCCGGGCTGCCCGCCCGTCGTGCATGGGTCACCCATGGATCGCCCACCCGGGTCGCCCTCCCGTCGTGCAGGGCTTGCCCACGGGTCGCCCTGCCCAGGTCGCTTTGTTGTCTAACTGTGATGTGAAGGTGTTTTTCCCGTCGCGCGCTTGCCCAAGTTGCGAGGGCGTTACACTCTCCTCCACCCAAAAACTTTGTCGTCTCGACAACACATCATCCTGGTAGCTCTCCACCAAGATTGACATCGACCATGCTGTAGACTCCTCCATATAAGGCAAACATCACTGCAACATATATAAGGTCCCATCTTCATCAAGTCATCTCCATGTGAAAACTACCCATGCATATCAACAAGTGCTACACATCCTATTCATGTGCCAACACTCATCTCCACGATCCCATGCTCAGGTCCATGGAAACCCCATCTTTCTGCAGCATGTCACGATCATCATACCTGCTCAAACATGCTTAAGGGCTCACTGCCTTGAGCAGCCAACAATGAGCCCCATCTTCTATGTCATCTTAAGAAGATAGGAGAGCCAAGAAGCTCCTCCCTGGCTTTCATCCACCCATGTGTCAGATTGATACTGCGTCCTCAAGTATTTGTGCACAGCTTCAACCTCCTCACATGTACACCCAAGCTCACCTAGCTTGTCTTTTGTCAGCTGAAATTTATATATGCCCATAGCATACCTGAAAAAGTCCACTATCCCAGCAGGATCTCTACCCTCATAATCTTCACCAACTACTGCTTCTGAAGTAGCACTCGGGCTTGCTTCATTTGCAACTCCTTCGTGAAGACCATTAGTAGAAGCTATTCCTAACAAGTGTTTCCATGTTTGTTAGGTCCTCTCCTCACTTCCATTCTTCTTCTTTCCAGCTTTTGCAACAAAGTCAACAAGCTTCCTTTCCTTCGTTGATTGAACTACACTCCCAAGTCCTCTTTGTTCCACATCCTCATGCTTCACATTTGGGTCTTTGGGATACAAAGTCATAGAGGCCATCCTTGGTCTATAGCCCAAGCAACTTCTATTCATCGGTACCATCACGTTTTTCCCCTCAGCTGTGATCAAGAGAAGGTCCCGGGTCATCATCGGTATGGCTTGTGCAACTCTCATAATGTCCAGCCCCAACACCATAGAATGATCACCCATATCCACAACTCTCAAATCCAACTTTCCGAACCATGATCCTACCTTTACCTGAGTAATTTTCCAACACCCCATCAACAGCTCTAATGGAAGAGTTAACTGCTTTGAAAGCACTACATTTCCTCTCCATCTTTGCTTTCCTTCCAAAAGACCTTGCTGCCTTCATGCTCATGAAGCTATGAGTAGCTCCTGTGTCAACCAACGCTACAAATATTTTGCCCCTTACGGTTGCCTACACAAAACTTAACTTCAAGGAACCATCTTCCTCTATTGGCTTTGTCTTGCGCCTTATCTCAGCAACTTGTTTCAAGAATTCGGCTTCAGAGGTGTTGATAGACTTATGTTTCTTCTCGACATTCCTCTTAAGATACTTTACTTCCTTGCTTGGTTCTTCTAGGGAACTCAGCCCTGGTCTAGCTTGACTTGCTTCAAGCTCTCCTTCTGCCGTGCTCTACTCAAGTGCACCAATCAAGTGTCCATCGACTAAGCCCATGGAACTAAAATTCCAGATGTCCTCTGGGTGCTCCCGGTAATGAGTCTCCAACCTGTCAATGTAATCAAGTTCTTCTTGTTCAATCACAATGATATTTTTCCCAAGAAGCTTCTTCTTTATTTCTCCCTCAATTTGCTTGACTTCGGCTTCCACTTTAGCACTTTCTTTCCTCAACCGAGCTCTTTCATCAAAGAGCTCTTGAAGGCCAAGTCTACCTCATTGGATCTTGTCATCAAAATCATTGATTTCAAGGTCTGTCGTACTTTCACACTGGCTTCTGAGTTCTTCAAGTTCTCTCCTTAGTTCTGCGCAGCTTTCCCGAATCTTCATGTTCTCATCTTGCATTGCAACCCAGTTAGAACTCCATCGACTCATGTGTTCCAATATTTCGTACCAGAAGGCCTTAATTGCACTATGACTGGATTCACTATCATCCACCATCACTGCTTTATCGACCTTCTCCATATTTACCAAGTCACCTGCTTTAGATTAGCAGATTCACCTTCAATTTCCAACCAAGACAACCTTGTCCAAGTCTCCACGAGAAACCCTGCTCTGATACCACCTGTCACGCCCCCAAGCCTACGGTAGTCTTCCAACCGTGTCTGGTGAGGTGCGGCACCACCGTGTACTTTCTTTTTATTAATACTTGTACACATGGACTACGCCTTTCACATAAACATACTTAATTCGTCTTTCTCAATTAAGTAAAATGCATTAATCTTCATACACATTCATAATCAATATGAAATTAAACCATGAACATAACAATTGCACACAATTATAGAGGGAGGGGCAACTCCCGAACAAGTTCACCCGATATCAATATATTATGAAATTTTCAATAATACATACAATTGTGCCTGGCAAAGTCCTCGGCCAACACTTAGAATCTTTTACAATATAGGCATAGACAACCTTTTTACAATTCAATGCCAACCTCTCTTGGTAGGAGCGTGCTCACCCGAGCCACCAGAACTCCTCCAATTCGATTCCACACCAAAATGCCTTTTACCGTGTACCGTCGTCCCACAAACAGTCCCTTGGTAAAACTGCACACTTCTCTTATGCGCATGAGAGATGCGCACTTCTTGCTGCATCCTCTTTACCTCTAGATCGAATGTAGAGAGAGAGCGAAGTGCTTGATGATGAAATGAAGCCTCTGCGCTGCCAATATATATGCTGGCTATCCATTCGATGGAGGGGTGTCAAGCTCTCAAGTCGACCCCCTAAAACATGTTAGGAGCCCTTGCTTTATTATTTGGTAGGTCGGCCTTTGCCCAAGTGCAAGGCCTCCCTACGCCCAATATAAAGCTTCCACAATCCATCGCATATTTTCCTTAAGTTACATATGCGACTTTGGAATGTCACATTACAGCTCGCCCTTTCGTCGCACTCTTCCCGGGCATTTTCGTTCGTCGCATTGCTGCCGCCCGTCGTGTGAAGGGGTGCCTGCCCATCGTGCCCAGGTCGCCCTTCCTTCGCACCGTGCCTTCGCTGCCGTTGAACCGCGCCCGCCTTTGTTGAATCGCGCCCGTTGCTGTCATACCCGCGCTCCACACAATTGCGCTAACCACCCGCGTTGTCCTTCGCTCGGGTCATCTGCCCATCGGGCGCGGGTCGCCCACGGGTCGCCCGCCCGTCATGTGCGGGTCGCCCACGGGTCGCCCTTCTGTCCGCCGCACCAGCTCGTCTGTCCGCCGCACCAGCTCGCCCTGTCCGCAGCTCGCACCCGCAGCTCGGCTCGCTGTGTATGACTGCCGGCTCACCGTGCACGGGTCGCCCACCCGTCATGCACGGGTCGCCCGTCCATCGTGCACGGGTCGCCCGCCCGGGTCGCCCGCTCGTTGTGCACGGGTCTCCCGCCCGTCGTGCATGGGTTGCCCACGGGTTGCCCTGCCTGGGTCGCTTTGTTGTCTAACCGTCGTGTGAAGGTGTTTTTCCCATCGCGCGCTTGCCCAAGTTGCGAGGGCATTACACGCCCGAACGAGTTCAAGCGGGCGCCCTCAAACGACCCGCCCGAACGACCCAAACGAAGCGACAAGGGAGCCGGGGCAAACGAGCTGCACGAACATGCACAAAGCCAACCTCGGGTCACAAATTAGCATTTTTGATACGGGCTCGTTCGCCCGGGCGCGCCCTCGCCCGAACGAGTTCACACGGCGCCCTCAAATGACCCACCCGAACGATTTCGCATGGGCGCCCAAACGACCGAAACGAAGCGACAAGGAAGGGCCGGGTAAATGAGCAGCATGAACGTGCACAAAGCCAACCTCGGGTCACAACTTAGCATTTCTGATACGGGCTCGATCGCCCGGGCGCGTCCTCGCCCAAATGACCCGCCCGAACAAGTTCACACGGGCGCCATCAAATGACCCGCCCGAACGATTTTGCATGGGCGCCCGAACGACCGAAACGAACCGACAAGGGAGAGCCAGGCAAACGAGCTGCACGAACATGCACAAAGCCAACCTCGGGTCACAACTTAACATTTTTGATACGGGCTCGTTCGCCCGGGCGCGCCCTCGCCCGAACGAGTTCACACGGGCGCCCTCAAACGACCCGCCTGAATGATTTTGCATGGGCGCCCGAACGACCGAAACTGTCACGCCCCCAAGCCTACAGTAGTCTTCCAACTATGTCTGGAGAGGTGCGGCACCACCGTGTACTTTCTTTTTATTAATACTTGCATACATGGACTACGCCTTTCACATAAACATACTTAATTCGTCTTTCTCAATTAAGTAAAATGCATTAATCTTCATACACATTCATAATCAATATGCAATTAAACCATGAACATAACGATTGCACACAATTATAGAGGGAGGGGCAACTCCCGAACAAGTTCGCACGATATCAATATATTATGAAATTCTTCAATAATACATACAAGTGTGCCGGGCAAAGTCCTCGGCCAACACTTAGAATCTTTTACAATATAGGCATAGACAACCTTTTTACAATCCAATGCCAACCTCTCTTGGTAGGAGCGTGCTCACCCGAGCCACCAGAACTCCTCCAATTCGATTCCGCACCAAACTGCCCTTTACCGTGTACCGTCGTCCACAAACAGTCCCTTGGTAAAACTGCGCACTTCTCTTATGCGCATGAGAGATGCGCACTTCTTGCTGCGTCCTCTTTACCTCTAGATCGAATGTAGAGAGAGAGCGAAGTGCTTGATGATGAAATGAAGCCTCTGCGCTGCCAATATATACGCTGGCTACCCATTCGATGGAGGGGTGTCAAGCTCTCAAGCCGACCCCCTAAAACATGTTAGGAGCCCTTGCTTTATTATTTGGTAGGTCGGCCTTTGCCCAAGTGCAAGGCCTCCCTACGCCCAATATAAAGCTTCCACACTCCATCGCATATTTTCCTTAAGTTACATATGTGACTTTGGAACGTCGCATTACAGCTCGCCCTTTCGTCGCACTCTGCACGGTCGTTGTCGTTCGTCGCATTGCTGCTGCCCGTCGTGTGAAGGGGCGCCCACCCACCGTGCCCTCGCTGCCGTTGAACCGCGTCCGCCTTTTTCGAATCGCGCCCGCTGCTGTCATACCCGCGCTCCACACAACCACGCTGTCCATCCACGTTGTCTGTCGCTCGGGTCATCTGCCCATCGGGTGCGGGTCGCCCACGGGTCGCACGCCCGTCGTGTGCAGGTCGCCCATGGGTCGCCCTTCTGTCCGCCGCACCAGCTCGTCTGTCTGCCTTGTCCGCCGCACCAGCTTGCTCTGTCCGCAGCTTGCACCGAACCATGACTGCCATGCCTGTTCGCTAGCCCAGGTGATCGCACCCGCAGCTCGGCTCGCTGTGTATGTCCGCCGGCTCACCGTGCACGGGTCGCCCGCCCGGCGTGCACGGGCTGCCCACGGGTCTCTCGCCCGGGTCGCCCATGGGTTGCCCGCCCGGGTCACCTGCCCATCGTGCACGGGTCGTCCACGGGTCCCTCACCCGGGTCGCCCACGGGTCGCCCTGCCCGGGTCTCTTTGTTGTCTAACCGTCGTGTGAAGGTGTTTTTCCCTTCGCACACTTGCCCAAGTCGCGAGGGCGTTACACTCTCCTCGACCCGAAAACGTTGTCGTCCTGACAACACATCATCCTGGTAGCTCTCGACCAAGACTGACATCGACCATGATGTAGACTCCTCCATATAAGGCAAACATCACTGCAACATACATAAGGTCACGTCTTCATCAAGTCATCTCCATGTGCAAACTGCCCATGCATATCAACAAGTGCTACACATCCTAGTCATGTGCCAACACTCATCTCCACGATCCCATGCTCAGGTCCATGGAAACCCCATTTTTCTGCATCATGTCA
The DNA here is from genome assembly GCA_031772625.1 of Pinus tabuliformis. Taxonomy (NCBI): domain Eukaryota; kingdom Viridiplantae; phylum Streptophyta; class Pinopsida; order Pinales; family Pinaceae; genus Pinus; species Pinus tabuliformis. The sequence goes on from CM062817.1 coordinate 1,017,838,058, forward strand.
CGATCATCATACCTACTCAAACATGCTTAAGGGCTCACTGCCTTGAGCAGCCAACAATGAGCCCCATCTTCTATGTCATCTAAGAAGATGTGGAGGGAGAAGATCCTGAAGGCTCTCCCTCACTAATCAGCTTAATCCATCTGTCAGGATCCTCAACCTCCATCCTTTGTAGATATGCTTCCCGATCTTCCTTCTGGATATGCGGCCTCACATATATATCATCATCATCATCATCGTCCTCGACCAGCTCTAGCCTTCTTGACAAGTCCAAGATGCTATCCGAAAGTGATTGGATGACCAATGACTGCTCTGCAAGCTTTGCCTCTACTGTAGACAACCGCTTGTCCATTTTCCCCTTGTCCTCCATTTGCATTCCTCCCAACTTATGATCAGGTTTTGTCACACCAATGGTTGGAACACCAATGGGCACATCTTCCCTTCCATCATAAATGAAGAGTTTCCTCAAATGTGGTACAACCATAGCCTCAAACTGTTTCATGAACTCCATCCCCAATACTGCCTCATAGTCATCAATCCACACTATAGTGAAGTCCACCTTTCCGGTCCATCCACCAAGTGTAGTGTCCACCTTTTCGGCCATACCAAGGATTGCCATAGGAGGAGAATTCACTGTCTTCATTTGTGCCTTCACTGGTACAAATTTCAACCCAAGTCTCCTTACAGTATCTTCACTCATGAAGTTATGTGAAGCCCCACTATCGACCATAGTGAGTACATCGGCATTGTAAGAACTCTGGACACCACATATCTCCACAATGGTATGATATTGTCCACTTTGGGCCTAAGCCCTCATGGATTTGCTTTTGGACTTACCCCCAAAAGGCCTCATACCAATGGAGATATTTGTCCATCCTTATATACCCATGATCCTCCCCACTTCTAGTCAATGTGGGACTTTGGTCGTATACCCAACAATCCTCCCCTCGAACAAAGGACCATCGAGCCTCCCCTCAAACGATTATCCATCCGTCCACTCTCTACCAACTAGGATTCTCCGCTCCAATGCGTTGGAAGCACACGCCTTACATGGAGCATCACCTGCCTCGAGAGCTTGCTCTATCCCAGGTCAACTCCTCTTCACCATGTTGGGACCAGGACACATCCATGAAGAATCCGGAGCACACCGCCTGTCTAACCGAGCTCATCCACGGATCCCATCGTGATATTACCGGGGCTCACCACCTTCGTTCGACATTCTGAGGATTCATCCACTTGGCTAACTTCGGGGCATGGCTCTGATACCACTTGTAAGGACTCTGGACACCACATATCTCCACAATGGTATGATATTGTCCACTTTGGGCCTAAGCCCTCATGGATTTGCTTTTGGACTTACCCCCAAAAGGCCTCATACCAATGGAGATATTTGTCCATCCTTATATACCCATGATCCTCCCCACTTCTAGTCAATGTGGGACTTTGGTCGTATACCCAACAGGCATCACCAATCTTCATCTGAACATACTCCAACCTGTTTCTTTCCGGATCTCCTTCCCCGCAATCTTCATCAATTACTGCCTTTGAAGTAGCACTCGGGCCCTTTTCACTTGCAGCCTCGTCGTGAGAATCATCGGTGGAAGAAATTTCTATCACCAAGTTTTCTTGAGTTTGTGAGGTCCCTTTCTTACTTCCTTCTTTTTGTTTTTCTCTAAGCTTGATTTCTTCCTTCAAGACCTCGAGATGTTTTTCAAGGATTAAGCAATCCTTCTTTTTCTTATTTAAAGCATGTCTTATACCTAGTTCCTTGAGTTCTGCTTCAAGTAAGATCCCTTCTTTTGTAAGTCGAAGGGCTTCTTCCTCATCCAGGTCCGAGGCCCCCTTTTCAACCAAGACAACCTTGCCTAAGTCTTCACAAGCAACCCTGCTCTGATACCACCTGTCATGCCCCCAAGCCTATGGTAGTCTTCCAACCGTGTCTCGCGAGGTGTGACACCACCGTGTACTTTCTTTTTATTAATACTTGCACACATGGACTATGCCTTTCACATAAACATACTTAATTCGTCTTTCTCAATTAAGTAAAATGCATTAATCTTCATACAAATTCATAATCAATATGCAATTAAACCATGAACATAATGATTGCACACAATTATAGAGGGAGGGGCAACTCCCGAACAAGTTCGCCCGATATCAATATATTATGAAATTCTTCAATAATACATACAAGTGTGCCGGGCAAAGTCCTCGGCCAACACTTAGAATCTTTTACAATATAGGCATAGACAACCTTTTTACAATCCAATGCCAACCTCTCTTGGTAGAAGCGTGCTCACCCAAGCCACCAGAACTCCTCCAATTCAATTCGGCACCAAACTGCCATTTACCGTGTACCGTCGTCCCACAAACAGTCCCTTGGTAAAACTACACACTTCTCTTATGCGCATGAGAGATGCGCACTTCTGGCTACGTCCTCTTTACCTCTAGATCGAATGTAGAGAGAGAGCGAAGTGCTTGATGATGAAATTAAGCCTCTGCGCTGCCAATATATACGCTGGCTACCCATTCGATGGAGGGGTGTCAAGCTCTCAAGCCGACCCCCTAAAACATGTTAGGAGCCCTTGCTTTATTATTTGGTAGGTCAGCCTTTGCCCAAGTACAAGGCCTCCCTACGCCCAATATAAAGCTTCCACACTCCATCGTGTATTTTCCTTAAGTTACATATGCGACTTTGGAACCTCGCATTACAACTCGCCCTTTCGTCGCACTCTGCCCGGTCGCTGTCGTTCGTCGCATTGCTGCTGCCCGTCGTGTGAAGGGGCACCCGCCCATCGTGCCCGGTTCGCCCTTCCTTCGCACCGTGCCCTCGCTGCCATTGAACCGCGCCCGCCTTTGTTGAATCGCGCCCACTGCTGTCATACCCGCGCTCCACACAACCGTGCTGTCCATTCGCGTTGTCCGTTGCTCGGGTCATCTGCCCATCGGGCGCGGGTCGCCCACGGGTCGCCCCCTGTCGTGTGCAGGTCGCCCACGGGTCGCCCTTCTGTCCGCCGCACCAGCTCGTCTATCTGCCTTGTCCGCCGCACCAGCTCGCCCTGTTCGCAGCTCGCACCGAACCTTGACTTGCCGTGCCTGTTCGCCAGCCCGGGTGACCACACCCGCAGCTCGGCTCGCTGTGTATGTCCGCCGGCTCACCGTGCACGGGTCGCCCGCCCGTCGTGCACGGGTCGCCCACGGGTCGCTTGCCCGAGTCTCCCGCCCGTCGTGCACGGGTCGCCCACGGGTCGCCCGCCCGTCGTGCACGGGTCGCCCACGGGTCGCCCTGCCCGGGTCGCTTTGTTGTCTAACCATCGTGTGAAGGTGTTTTGCCCGTCGCGCACTTGCCCAAGTCGCGAGGGCGTTACAGAAACGAACCGACAAGGCAGAGCCGGGAAAACGAGCTGCACGAACGTGCACAAAGCCAACCTCGGGTCACAACTTAGCATTTTTCATACAGCCCTCGCCCGAACGAGCTCACACGGGCGTCCTCAAATGACCCGCCCGAACGAGTTCACACGGGCACCCTCAAACGACGGCCCAAACGATTTTGCATGGGTGCTCAAACGACCAAAACGAACTGACAAGGGAGAGTCGGGCAAACGAGCTACACGAACGTGCACAAAGCCAACCTCGGATCACAACTTAGCATTTTTGATACGACCCTCGCCCGAACAACCCGCCAAACGAGTTCACACGGGCGCCCTCAAACGATTCGCCCGAACGAGTTCACACGGGCGCCCTCAAACGACCCACCCAAACGACCCGCCCGAACGAGTTCACACGGGCGCCCTCAAACGACCCGCCCAAACGACCCGCCCGAACGACCTGCCCGAACGAGTTCACACGGGCGCCCTCAAACGACCCGCCCGAACGATTTTTCATGGGCGCCCGAACGACCGAAATGAACCGACAAGGGAGAGCCGGGCAAACGAGCTGCACGAACATGCACAAAGCCAACCTCGGGTCACAACTTAGCATTTTTGATACGGCCCTCGCCCGAACGACCCGCCCGAACGAGTTCACACGGGCGCCCTCAAACGACCCGCCCGAACAACCCACCCGAACGACCCGCCCGAACGACCCACCCGAACGACTCGGCCGAACGACCCACCCGAACGACCCGCCCAAACGAGTTCACACGGGCGCCCTCAAATGACCCGCCCGAACGACCCACCCGAACGACCCGCCCCGACGAGTTCACACGGGCGCCCTCAAATGACCTGCCCGAACGACCCACCCGAACGACCCGCCCAAACGAGTTCACACGGGTCCCCTCAAACGACTCGCCTGAACGACCGAAACGAATCGACAAGGGAGAGCCGGGCAAACGAGCTGCACGAACGTGCACAAAGCCAACCTCGGGTCACAACTTAGCATTTTTAATACGGCCCTCGCCTGAACGAGTTCACACGGGCGCCCTCAAACGACCCGCCCGAACGACCCACCCGAACGACCCGCTCGAACAAGTTCACACGGGCGCCCTCAAACGACCCGCCTAAATGACCGAAACGAACCGACAAGGGAGAGCCGGGCAAACGAGCTGCACGAACGTGCACAAAGCCAACCTCGGGTCAGAACTTAGCATTTCTGATACGGCCCTCGCCCAAACGACCCGCCTGAACGAGTTCACGCGGGTGCCCTCAAACGACCTGCCCGAACGACCCACCCGAACGACCCGCCCGAACGAGTTCACGCGGGCGCCTCAAACGACCCGCCCGAATGACCCACCCGAACGACCCGCCCGAACGACCCACCCGAACGACCTGCCCGAACGAGTTCACACGGGCGCCCTCAAACGACCCGCCCGAACGATTTTTCATGGGCGCCCGAACGACCGAAACTGTAACGCCCTCGCGACTTGGGCAAGTGCGTGACGGGCAAAACACCTTCACACGATGGTTAGACAACAAAGCGACCTGGGTAGGGCGACCTGTGGGCGACTCGTGCACGACGGGCGGGCGACCCGGGGGGGGCGACCCGTGCACGATGGGCGGGCGACCCGGGCGGGCGACCCATGGGCGACCCGTGCACGATGGGTGGGCGACCCGGGCGAGCGACCCGTGGGCGACCCGTGCACGACGGGCGGGCGACCCGGGTGGGTGACACGTGCACGATGAGCCGGCGGACATACATAGCGAGCCGAGTTGCGGGTGCGGTCACCAGAGCTGGCGAACAGGCACTACAAGTCAAGGTTGGTGCGAGCTGCGAACAGGGCGAGTTGGTGCGGCAGACAAGGCGGACAGAGGAGCTAGTGTGGCGGACAGAAGGGTGACCCGTGGGTGACCTGCACACGACGGGCAGGCGACCCGTGGGCGACCCACGCCAGATGGGCAGATGACTCGAGCGACGGACAACGCAGATGGAAAGCGCGGTTGTGTGGAGCGCGGGTATGACAGCAGCGGGCGCGATTCAACAAAGGCGGGCGCGGTTCAACAGCAGCGAGGGCACGGTGCGAAGGAAGGGCGACCCGGGCACGATGGGCGGGCGCCCCTTCACATGACGGGTGGCAGCAATGCGACGAACGACACTGACCGAGCAGAGTGCGACGAAAGGGCGAGCTGTAATGCGACGTTCCAAAGTCGCATATGTAACTTAAGGAAAATATGCGATGGAGTGTGGAAGCTTTATATTGGGCGTAGGGAGGCCTTTCACTTGGGCAAAGGCCGACCTACCAAATAATAAAGCAAGGGCTCCTAACATGTTTTAGGGGGTTGGCTTGAGAGCTTGACACCCCTCCATCGAATGGATAGCCAGCGTATATACTGGCAGTGCAAAGGCTTCATTTCATCATCAAGCACTTCGCTCTCTCTCTACATTCGATCTAGAGGTAAAGAGGACGCAACAAGAAGTGCGCATCTCTCATGCAGATAAGAGAAGTGTGCAGTTTTACCAAGGGACTGTTTGTGGGACGGCGGTAAATGGTAAAAGGCAGTTTGGTGCGGAATCGAATTGGAGGAGTTCTGGTGGCTCGGGTGAGCACGCTCCTACCAAGAGAGGTTGGCATTGGATTGTAAAAAGGCTGTCTATGCCTATATTGTAAAAGATTCTAAGTGTTGGCCGAGGACTTTGCCCGGCACACTTGTATGTATTATTGAAGAATTTCATAATATATTGATATCGGGCGAACTTGTTCGGGAGTTGCCCCTCCCTCTATAATTGTGTGCAATTGTTATGTTCATGGTTTAATTGCATATTGATTATGAATGTGTATGAAGATTAATGCATTTTACTTAATTGAGAAAGACGAATTAAGTATGTTTATGTGAAAGTCGTAGTCCATGTGTGCAAGTATTAATAAAAAGAAAGTACACGGTGGTGCCGCATCTCGCCAGACACGGTTGGAAGACTACCGTAGGCTTGGGGGCGTGATAGGTGGTATCAGAGTAGGGTTGCTCGTGAAGACTTGGACAAGGTTCTTACAAGGGAAGCCGATGAATGGTTGAGACTAGGTCGCAGAAGAGCATGGCAGCTAACTCTCAAGCTGGGTCTAGCCATACAATGAAGGACACCGTGAAGGATACTACTCTTGGGTTCATGGAGAAAGTGATTGAAAGAATGGAGACTTTGGAGAGCTCCTGGAACCAAGATGTGGACTCACTTGCTAAAGAGCGAGAAGCCATCTCAAAGGTCAGGGAAGAGCTTGAAGTACTCCGTGCACAACATGATGAGCTCAAGACACATTATGAGTACACCGATCTTATGTGTACACAACTTGAAGTAAGGGTCAAGGAGGTCGAAGAATCAAGAGATCAGGGTCTTGCAGAGATCGTGAACTTGAAAGGAACTCTTGACAAGGTAAATAAAAATCTCGATCAAGCCAAGAATGAGATTGCGGTATTGAAGAGGGCCATGAGACATAACTCAGGTGGAGGAGTGCCTCATGTGAAGGTCAAAGAAATGGAATCTTATGATGGTACAAGGAGTGCAAAGACTCTTGGCAACTTCTTGTGGGACATGGAGCAGTACTTGGAACGATTGAGTCTACCTGATGGGGAGACACAAGTCAAGGTGGCCGCTCAATTCCTGACAAATAATGCCAAGATGTGGTGGCGAAGGAGGGTGGATCAGATTATCAATGGTAATGCTGATGACATCACTTCATGGGATGACATGAAGAAAGCTTTGCAGACCCATTTCAGTCCTCAGGATGAAACGTGGGAAGCAAGGACGAAGATCAAGTTCATCAAACAAACTGGAAGCCTACAAGCATACCAGCGAGAGTTCTCAAGTGCAGCTTTGGAACTTCTCGACATGGCGGAAAGGGACAAGGTGTTCAACTTTATTATTGGGTTGAAACCTTGGGCATGCAATGAGGTGAAGAGGCAAAAAATTAGAACACTTGAGGAAGCTTTTGCTGCGGTTGACAGGTTGGTGGACCACTACGATGAGACTTCTAATGAGAAAAAGAAGTCTGACGAGCCAAAAGAAAAAAAGAAGGAGGACACTCCGAAATCAGATGATAGTCCGAAAGCAAAGAAGCCTTTGAAGTGTTGGATATGTGCAGGACCACATGTGGTGAAGAATTTCCCCTCTAAACCAAAGTTGGCCGCTGTTACACAACCTGATGAGGATGACAATGCTTCTGTAGGGATGATGCAGATACTTGGTGCCGCTGCTACTACGGAAGTGGCTTCTAGGAGAGATCCAGAAAGAAACAGGTTGGAGTATGTTCAGATGAAGATTGGTGATGCCGATGTACTCACTATGATCGATAGTGGGGCTTCACATAACTTCATGATTGAAGATACTGCAAGGAGACTTGGGCTGAAATTTGTACCAGTGAAGGCACAAATGAAGAAAGTGAATTCTCCTCCTATGGCAATCCTTGGTATGGCCAAAAAGGTGGACACTACACTTGGTGGATGGACCGGAAAGGTGCACTTCACTATAGTGCGGATTGATGACTATGAGGCAGTATTGGGGATGGAGTTCATGAAACAGTTCGAGGCTATGGTTGTACCACATTGGTGTTCCAACCATTGGTGTGACAAAACCTGATCAGAAGTTGGGAGGAATGCAAATGGAGGACAAGGGGAAAATGGAAAAGCGGTTGTCTACGGTAGAGGCAAAGCTTGCAGAGCAGTCATTGGTCATCCAATCACTTTCGGATAGCATCTTGGACTTGTCAAGAAGGCTAGAGCTGGTGGAGGGCGGTGATGATGATGATGAGATATATGTGAGGCCGAATATCCAAAAGGAAGATTGAGAAGCATATCTACAAAGGATGGAGGTTGAGGATCCTGACAGATGGATTGAGCTGATTAGTGAGGGAGAGCCTTCAGGCTCTTCTCCCTCCACATCTTCTTAGATGACATAGAATATGGGGCTCATTGTTGGCTGCTCAAGGCAGTGAGCCCATAAGCATGTTTGAGCAGGTATGATGATCATGACATGCTGCAGAAAGATGGGGTTTCCATGGACCTGAGCATGGGATCGTGGAGATGAGTCTTAGCACATGACTAGGATGTGTAGCACTTTTTGATATGCATGGGCAGTTTGCACATGGAGATGACTTGATGAAGACGGGACCTTATATATGTTGCAGCGATGTTTGCCTTATATGGAGGAGTCTACATCATGGTCGATGTCAGTCTTGGTGGAGAGCTACCAGGATGATGTGTTGTCGGGACGACAACGTTTTCGGGTGGAGGAGAGTGTAATGCCCTCGCGACTTGGGCAAGTGCACGACGGGAAAAACACCTTCACACGACGGTTAGACAACAAAGCGACCCGGGCAGGGTGACCCGTGGGCAACCCGTGCATGACGGGCAGGCGACTCGGGCGGGCGACCCGTGGGCGACCCGTGCACGACGGGCGGGCGACCCATGGGCGACCCGTGCAAGACGGGCGGGCGACCCGAGCGAGTGACCCGTGGGCGACCCGTGTACGACGGGCGGGCGACCCGTGCACGGTGAGCCGGTAGACATACACAGCGAGCCGAGCTGCGGGTGCGGTCACCCGAGCTGGCGAACAGGCACGGCAAGTAAAGATTCGGTGCGAGCTGTGGACAGGGCGAGCTGGTGCAGCAGACAAGGCGGACAGACGAGCTGGTGCGGCGGACAGAAGGGCGACCCGTGGGCGACTTGCACACGACGGGCGGGCGACCCATGGGCGACCCGCGCCTGATGGGCAGATGACCCGAGCGACGGACAACGCGGATGGACAGCGCGGTTGTGTGGAGTGTGGGTATGATAGCAGCCAGCGCGATTCAACAAAGGCGGGTGCGGTTCAACGGCAGCGAGGGCATGGTGTGAAGGAAGGGCGACCCGGGCACGATGGACGGGCGCCCCTTCACACGACGGGCGGCAGCAATGCGACGAACAATAGCGACCGGGCAGAGTGCGACGAAAGGGCGAGCTGTAATGCGACGTTCCAAAGTCGCATATGTAACTTAAGGAAAATATGCGATGGAGTGTGGAAGCTTTATATTGGGCGTAGGGAGGCCTTGCACTTGGGAAAAGGCCGACCTACCAAATAATAAAGCAAGGGCTCCTAACATGTTTTAGGGGGTCGGCTTGAGAGCTTGACACCCCTCCATCGAATGGATAGCCAACATATATATTGGCAGCGCAGAGGCTTCATTTCATCATCAAGCACTTCGCTCTCTCTCTACATTCGATCTAGAGGTAAAGAGGACGTAGCAAGAAGTGCGCATCTCTCATGCGCATAAGAGAAGTGCACAGTTTTACCAAGGGACAGTTTCTGGGACGACGGTACACGGTAAAAGGCAGTTTGGTGCGGAATCGAATTGGAGGAGTTCTGGTGGCTCGGGTGAGCACGCTCCTACCAAGAGAGGTTGGCATTGGATTGTAAAAAGGCTATCTATGCCTATATTGTAAAAGATTCTAAGTGTTGGCCGAGGACTTTGCCCGGCACACTAGTATGTATTATTGAAGAATTTCATAATATATTGATATCGGGCGAACTTGTTCGGGAGTTGCCCCTCCCTCTATAATTGTGTGCAATTGTTATGTTCATGGTTTAATTTCATATTGATTATGAATGTGTATGAAGATTAATGCATTTTACTTAATTGAGAAAGACGAATTAAGTATGTTTATGTGAAAGGCGTAGTCCATGTGTGCAAGTATTAATAAAAAGAAAGTACACGGTGGTGCCGCACCTCGCCAGACACGGTTGGAAGACTACCGTAGACTTGGGGGCGTGACAGAAACGAACCGACAAGGGAGAGCCGGGCAAATGAGCTGCACGAACGTGCACAAAGCCAACCTCGGGTCACAACTTAGCATTTTTGATACGGCCCTCGCCCGAACGACCCGCCCGAACGAGTTCACACGGGCGCCCTCAAACGACCCGCCCGAACGACCCACCCGAACGAGTTCACACGGGCGCCCTCAAACGACCCGCCCGAACGACCCACCCGAACGACCCGCCCGAACGAGTTCACACGGGCGCCCTCAAACGACCCGCCCAAACGATTTTTCATGGGTGCCAGAACGACCAAAACGAACCGACAAGGGAGAGTCGGGCAAACGAGCTGCACGAACGTGCACAAAGCCAACCTCGGGTCACAACTTAACATTTTTGATACGGTCCTCGCCCGAACGACCCGCCTTGTAACGCCCTCGCGACTTGGGCAAGTGCGCGATGGGCAAAACACCTTCACACGACGGTTAGACAACAAAGCGACCCGGGCAGGGCGACCCGTGCACGACGGGTGGGCGACCCTAGCGGGCGACCCGTGGGCGACCCGTGCACGACGGGCGGGCAACCTGGGCGAGCGACCCGTGGGCGACCCGTGCACGATGGGCGGGCGACCCGGGCGGGCGACCCGTGCATGGTGAGCCTACGGACATACACAGCGAGCCGAGCTGCGGGTGCAGTCACCCGAGCTGGCGAACAGGCACGGCAAGTCAAGGTTCGGTACGAGCTGGTGCGGCGGACAGAAGGGCGACCCGTGGGTGACCTGCACATGACGGGCGGGCGACCCGTGGGCGACTCGCGCCCGATGGGCAGATGACCCGAGCGACGGACAACGCGGATGGACAGCGCGGTTGTGTGGAGCGCGGGTATGACAGCAGCAAAGGTGGGCGCGGTTCAACGCTAGCGAGGGCACGGTGCAAAGGAAGGGCAACCTGGGCACGATGGGCGGGCGCCCCTTCACACGACGAGCGGCAGCAATGCGACGAACGACAGCGACCGGGCAGAGTGCGACGAAAGGGCGAGCTGTAATGCGACGTTCCAAAGTCGCATATGTAACTTAAGGAAAATATGCGATGGAGTGTGGAAGCTTTATATTGGGCGTAGGGAGGCCTTGCACTTGGGCAAAGGCCGACCTACCAAATAATAAAGCAAGGGCTCCTAACATGTTTTATTGGGTCGGCTTGAGAGCTTGACACCCCTCCATCGAATGGATAGCTAGCGTATATATTGGCAGCGCAGAGGCTTCATTTCATAATCAAGCACTTCGCTCTCTCTCTACATTCGATCTAGAGGTAAAGAGGACGCAGCAAGAGGTGCGCATCTCTCATGTGCATAAGAGAAGTGCGCAGTTTTACCAAGGGACTGTTTGTGGGACGACGGTACAAGGTAAAAGGCAGTTTGGTGCGGAATCGAATTGGAGGAGTTCTGGTGGCTCGGGTGAGCACGCTCCTACCAAGAGAGGTTGGCATTGGATTGTAAAAAGGTTGTCTATGCCTATATTTTAAAAGATTCTAAGTGTTGGCCGAGGACTTTGCCCGACACACTTGTATGTATTATTGAAGAATTTCATAATATATTGATATCGGGCGAACTTGTTCGGGAGTTGCCCCTCCCTCTATAATTGTGTGCAATTGTTATGTTCATGGTTTAATTGCATATTGATTATGAATGTGTATGAATATTAATTCATTTTACTTAATTGAGAAAGATGAATTAAGTATGTTTATGTGAAAGGCGTAGTCCATGTGTGCAAGTATTAATAAAAAGAAAGTACACGGTGGTGCCGCACCTCGCCAGACACGGTTGGAAGACTACCGTAGGCTTGGGGGCGTGACAGGTGGTATCAGAGCAGGGTTGCTCGTGAAGAATTGGACAAGGTTCTTACAAGGGAAGCCGATGAATGGTTGAGACTAGGTCGCAGAAGAACATGGCAGCTAACTCTCAAGCTGGGTCTAGCCATACAATGAAGGACACCGTGAAGGATACTACTCTTGGGTTCATGGAGAAAGTGATTGAAAGAATGGAGACTTTGGAGAGCTCCTGGAACCAAGATGTTGACTCACTTGCTAAAGAGCGAGAAGCCATCTCAAAGGTCAGGGAAGAGCTTGAAGAACTCCGTGCACAACATGACGAGCTCAAGACACAGTATGAGTACACCGATCTTATGTGTACACAACTTGAAGTAAGGGTCAAGGAGGTCCAAGAATCAAGAGATCAGGGTCTTGTAGAGATCGTGAACTTGAAAGGAACTCTTGACAAGGTAAATAAAAATCTCGATCAAGCCAAGAATGAGATTGCGGTATTGAAGAGGGCCATGAGACATAACTCAGGTGGAGGAGTGCCTCATGTGAAGGTTAAAGAACCAGAATCTTATGATGGTACAAGGAGTGCAAAGAATCTTGGCAACTTCTTGTGGGACATGGAGCAGTACTTGGAACGATTGAGTCTACCTGTTGGGGAGACACAAGTCAAGGTGGCGGCTCAATTCCTGACAAATGATGCCAAGATGTGGTGGCGAAGGAGGGTGGATCAGATTATCAATGGTAATGCTGATGACATCACTTCATGGGATGACATGAAGAAAGCTTTGCAGACCCATTTCAGCCCTCAAGATGAAAAGTGGGAAGCAAGGACGAAGATCAAGTTCATCAAACAAACCAGAAGCCTACAAGCATACCAGCGAGAGTTCTCAAGTGCAGCTCTGGAACTTCCCGACATGGCGGAAAGGGACAAGGTGTTCAACTTTATTATTGGGTTGAAACCTTGGGCACGCAATGAGGTGAAGAGGCAGAAAATTACAACACTTGAGGAAGCTTTTGTTACGGTTGACACGTTGGTGGACCACTACGATGAGACTTCTAATGAGAAAAATAAGTCTGACAAGCCAAAAGAGAAAAAGAAGGAGGACGCTCCGAAATCAGATGATAGTCCGAAAGCAAAGAAGCCTTTGAAGTGTTGGATATGTGCAGGACCACATGTGGTGAAGAATTTCCCCTCTAAACCAAAGTTGGCCGCTGTTACACAACCTGATGAGGATGACAATGCTTCTGTAGGGATGATGCAGATACTTGGTGCCGCTGCTACTAAGGAAGTGGCTTCTAGGAGAGATCCGGAAAGAAATAGGTTGGAGTATGTTCAGATGAAGATTGGTGATGCCGATGTACTCACTATGATTGATAGTGGGGCTTCACATAACTTCATGAGTGAAGATACTGCAAGGAGACTTGGGCTGAAATTTGTACCAGTGAAGGCACAAATGAAGACAGTGAATTCTCCTCCTATGGCAATCCTTGGTATGGCCGAAAAGGTGGACACTACACTTGGTGGATGGACCGGAAAGGTGGACTTCACTATAGTGCGGATTGATGACTATGAGGCAGTATTGGGGATGGAGTTCATGAAACAGTTCGAGGCTATGGTTGTACCACATTTGAGGAAACTCTTCATTTATGATGGAAGGGAAGATGTGCCCATTGGTGTTCCAACCATTGGTGTGACAAAACCTGATCATAAGTTGGGAGGAATGAAAATGGAGGACAAGGGGAAAATGGACAAGCGGTTGTCTACAGTAGAGGCAAAGCTTGCAGAGCAGTCATTGGTCATCCAATCACTTTCGGATAGCATCTTGGACTTGTTAAGAAGGCTAGAGCTGGTGGAGGTAGATGATGATGATGATGAGATATATGTGAGGCCGAATATCCAGAAGGAATATCGGGAAGCATATCTACAAAGGATGGAGGTTGAGGATCCTGACAAATGGATTGAGCTGATTAGTGAGGGAGAGCCTTTAGGCTCTTCTCCCTCCACATCTTCTTAGATGACATAGAAGATGGGGCTCATTGTTGGTTGCTCAAGGCAGTGAGACCTTAAGCATGTTTTAGCAGGTATTATGATCGTGACATGCTGCAGAAAGATGGGGTTTCCATGGACCTGAGCATGGGATCGTGGAGATGAGTGTTGGCACATGACTAGGATGTGTAGCACTTGTTGATATGCATGGGCAGTTTGCACATGGAGATGACTTGATGAAGACGGGACCTTATATATGTTGCAGCGATGTTTGCCTTATATGGAGTAGTCTACATCATGGTCGATGTCAGTCTTGGTGGAGAGCTACCAGGATGATGTGTTGTCGGGACGACAACGTTTTCGGGTGGAGGAGAGTGTAACGCCCTCGCGACTTGGGCAAGTGCGCGACGGGAAAAACACCTTCACACGACGGTTAGACAACAAAGCGACCTGGGCAGGGCGACCCGTGGGCGACCCATGCACAATGGGCGGGCGACCCGGGCGGGCGACCAGTGGGCGACCCGTGCACGACGGGCGGGCGACCCGGGCAGGCGACCCGTGCACGACGGGCGGGCGACTCGGGCGAGCGACCCGTGGACGACGGGTGGGCGACCCGGGCGGGCGACCCGTGCATGGTGAGCCGGCAGACATACACAGCGAGCCGAGCTGCGGGTGCGGTCACTCGAGCTGGCGACCAGGCACGACAAGTCAAGGTTCGGTGCGAGCTGCGGACAGGGCGAGCTGGTGCGGCGGATAAGGCGGACAGACGAGCTGGTGCGGCGGACAGAAGGGCGACCCGTGGGCGACCTGCACACGACGGGCAGGCGACCCGTGGGCGACCCACGCCCGATGGGCAGATGACCCGAGCGACGGACAACGCGGTTGTGTGGAGCGCGGGTATGACAGCAGCAAAGGCGGGCACAGTTCAACAGCAGCGAGGGCACGGTGCGAAGGAAGGGTGACCCGGGCACGATGGGCGGGCGCCCCTTCACACGACGGGTGGCAGCAATGCGACGAACGATAGCGACCAGGCAGAGTGCGACGAAAGGGCGAGCTGTAATGCAACATTCCAAAGTCGCATATGTAACTTAAGGAAAATATGAGATGGAGTGGGGAAGCTTTATATTGGGCGTAGGGAGGCCTTGCACTTGGGCAAAGGCCGACCTACCAAATAATAAAGCAAGGGCTCCTAACATGTTTTAGGGGGTCGGCTTGAGAGCTTGACACCCCTCCATCGAATGGATAGCCAGCGTATATATTGGCAGCGCAGAGGCTTCATTTCATCATTAAGCACTTTGCTCTCTCTCTACATTCGATCTAGAGGTAAAGAGGACGCAACAAGAAGTGCGCATCTCTCATGCGCATAAGAGAAGTGCGCAGTTTTACCAAGGGACTGTTTGTGGGACGACGGTACACAGTAAAAGGCAGTTTGGTGCGGAATCGAATTGGAGGAGTTCTGGTGGCTCGGGTGAGCACGCTCCTACCAAGAGAGGTTGGCATTGGATTGTAAAAAGGCTATCTATGCCTATATTGTAAAATATTCTAAGCGTTGGCCAAGGACTTTGCCTGGCACACTTGTATGTATTATTGAAGAATTTCATAATATATTGATATCGGGCGAACTTGTTCGGGAGTTGCCCCTCCCTCTATAATTGTGTGCAATTGTTATGTTCATGGTTTAATTGCATATTGATTATGAATGTGTATGAAGATTAATGCATTTTACTTAATTGAGAAAGACGAATTAAGTATGTTTATGTGAAAGGCGTAGTCCATGTGTGCAAGTATTAATAAAAAGAAAGTACACGGTGGTGGCGCACCTCGCCAGACACGTTGGAAGACTACCGTAGGCTTGGGGCGTGACACGCCCGAACGAGTTCACACGGGTGCCCTCAAATGACCCGCCCGAACGACCCACCCGAACGACCCGCCCGAACGAGTTCACACAGGTGCCCTCAAATGACCCGCCCGAACGACCCACCCGAACGACCCGCCCGAACGAGTTCACACGACGCCCTCAAATGACCCGCCCGAACGACCCACCCGAATGACCTGCCCGAACGAGTTCACACGGGTGCCCTCAAACGACCCGCCCGAACGAACGACCGCCTGAACGAGTTCACACGGGTGCCCTCAAACGACAAACGAACGACCCGCCCGAACGAGTTCACACGGGCGCCCTCAAACGACCCGCCCGAACGACCCACCCGAACGACCCGCCCGAACGAGTTCACACGGGCGCCCTCAAACGACCCGCCCGAACGACCGAAACGAACCGACAAGGGAGAGCCGGGCAAACGAGCTGCACGAACGTGCACAAAGCCAACCTCGAGTCACAACTTAGCATTTCTGATACGGCCCTCACCCGAATGACCCGCCCGAACGAGTTCACATGGGCGCCCTCAAACGACCCGCCCGAACAAGTTCACACGGGCACCATCAAATGACCCGCCCGAACGATTTTTCATGGGCGCTCGAACGACCGAAACGAACTGACAAGGGAGAGCCAGGCAAACGAGCTGCACGAACGTGCACAAAGCCAACCTTGGGTCACAAATTAGCATTTTTGATACGGCCCTCGCCCGAACGAGTTCACACGGGCGCCCTCAAACGACCCGCCCGAACGACCCACCCGAACGACCCGCCCGAACGAGTTCAAACGAGCGCCCTCAAACGACCCAGCCGAACTACCCACCCGAACGACCCGCCCGAACGAGTTCACATGGGCGCCCTCAAACGACTCGCCCGAACGATTTTTCATGGGCGCCCGAACGATCGAAACAAACCGACAAGGGAGAGCCGGGAAAACGAGCTGCACGAACGTGCATAAAGCCAACCTCGGGTCACAACTTAGCATTTTTGATACGGCCCTCGCCCGAACGACCCGCCCGAACGAGTTCACATGGGCACCCTCAAACAACCCGCCCGAATGACCCACCCGAACGACCCACCCAAACGAGTTCACACGGGCGCCCTCAAATGACCCGCCCAAACGATCCACCCGAACGACCCGCCCGAACGAGTTCACACGGGCGCCCTCAAACGACCCGCTCAAATGACCCACCTGAACGACCCGCCCAAACAGGTTCACACGGGCGCCCTCAAACGACCCACCCGAATGAACCACCCGAACGACCCGCCCGAACGAGTTCACACGGGCGCCCTCAAACGACCCGCCCGAAAGATTTTTCATGGGCGCCTGAACGACCGAAACTAACCGACAAGGGAGATCCAGGAAAACGAGCTGCACGAACATGCACAAAGCCAACCTCGGATCACAACTTAGCATTTTTGATACGGCCCTCGCTCGAATGACCCGCCCGAACGAGTTCAGACGGGCGCCCTCAAACGACCCGCCCGAACGACCCACCCGAACGACCCGCCAGAATGAGTTCAGACGGGCGCCCTCAAACGACCTGCCCGAACGACCCACCCGAACGACCCGCCCGAACGAGTTCAGACGGGCACCCTCAAACGACCCGCCCGAACGACCCTGTCACTCCCCCAAGCCTACGGTAGTCTTCCAACCGTGTCTGGCGAGTTGCGGCACCACCGTGTACTTTCTTTTTATTAATGCTTGCACACATGGACTACGCCTTTCACATAAACATACTTAATTCGTCTTTCTCAATTAAGTAAAATGCATTAATCTTGATACACATTCATAATCAATATGTAATTAAACCATGAACATAAAATTGCACACAATTATAGAGGGAGGGGCAACTCCCGAACAAGTTCGCCCGATATCAATATATTATGAAATTCTTCAATAATACATACAAGTGTGCCGGGCAAAGTCCTCGGCCAACACTTAGAATCTTTTACAATATAGGCATAGACAACCTTTTTACAATTCAATGCCAACCTCTCTTGGTAGGAGCGTTCTCACCCGAGCCACCAGAACTCCTCCAATTTGATTCCACACCAAACTGCCTTTTACCGTGTACCGTCGTCCCACAAACAGCCCCTTGGTAAAACTGCGCACTTCTCTTATGCGCATGAGAGATGTGCACTTCTTGTTGCGTCCTCTTTACCTCTAGATCAAATGTAGAGAGAGAGCGAAGTGCTTGATGATGAAATGAAACCTCTGCGCTGCCAATATATACGCTGGCTATCCATTCGATGGAGGGGTGTCAAGCTCTCAAGCCGACCCCCTAAAACATGTTAGGAGGCCTTGCTTTATTATTTGGTAGGTCGGCCTTTGCCCAAGTGCAAGGCCTCCCTACGCCCAATATAAAGCTTCCACACTCCATCACATATTTTCCTTAAGTTACATATGCGACTTTGGAATGTCGCATTACAGCTTGCCCTTTCGTCGCACTCTGCCCGGTCGCTGTCGTTCGTTGCATTGCTGCCACCCGTCGTGTGAAGGGGCGCCCGCCCATCGTGCCCGAGTCACCCTTCCTTCACATCATGCCCTCGCTGCCATTGAAATGCGCCCGCCTTGTTGAATCGCGCCCACTCCTGTCATACCCGCGCTCCACACAACCGTGCTGTCCATCTGCGTTGTCTGTCGCTCGGGTCATCTGCCCATCGGGGCTGGGTCGCCCATGGGTCGCCCGCCCGTCGTTTGCAGGTCGCCCACGGGTCGCCCTTCTGTCCGCCGCACTAGCTTGTCTGTCCGCCTTGTCCGCCGCACCAGCTCGCCCTGTCCGTAGCTCGCACCGAACCTTGACTTGCCGTGCATATTCACCAGCCCGGGTGACCGCACCCGCAACTCGTCTCGCTGTGTATGTTCGCCGGCTCACCGTGCACGGGTCGCCCGCCCGTCGTGCACAGGTCGCCCACGGGTCGCTCACCCAGATTGCCCGCCCGTCGTGCACGGGTCGCCCACGGGTCGCCCGCCCATCGTGCACGGTGTTAGCGCTTGAAATTTCACCCCAGGCTGAGAAAGGTAAACCTCAAGGCAACATCAAACCACTTAGCCTTGTAGCTAGCCCTACGGGGCTGGAGAGGGCTCTCTCCGGTCTATCTCGGTGAAATCTTCAATGGATGAGATGACCAATAGGGTAACACTGATTTTAGGCTAGTAAACTGATCAAAAAGGTTGATTTGGGGTTTTTAGGGTTTTTGGTGGCAAATTGAGGGGATGTCAATTTTGGGTGCGGGGATTGGACACAGTTTCTGCAGGGGGTTCTTTGGGGTGAGGTAGGAGACAGTATTGATGCCTTTGATTGAGGTGAATGGTCATGAATGAAAGGTGAGGAGCTAAAGAGAGCAAACAATAACTTTGAATTCTCTTTAGACAGTAGAAAACATTGAAATTAAACAAACTTAAAAGCAGAGCATGGCAGGCATGAATTCTTACTTTAACACTTCATTTGTTTAATGTGCAGAAGTAAAAGAAAGGAAATGATTCACATAAAACACTTAAAAGTACATAGAGAAACACACCATCAATACATGAAACCACAAGAATCCCAAAAAGGACTGCAAAACCCTAGTCTTCCTTAGCCAAAAATTGTAGAGATACAGTGAATAATACAATGATAGCTTATCCCTCAAGAGTCCCACCATGAAAATGAGCAAGAAAATACATAATATAGATGATATAACCTCTTTCCCTACCTCCATGGGTCGAGCTCACTATCCTAGGAGCTGTTTCAACCACTTCTAAACTAAGCACTACAATCTAGGCAGTCAAAACAACTTGCCTCTATAAGTTAGGAAACCAATCCATTCATTAAATATTTACTCTTTACATGAATGAATCTTCTAGAAGTGTTAAACAAGAGTAAAAGTGTCTTAGAGTTAAATAATTACATCAAAGATAATCATATTCCACCCCAAAAAGTCAAACTGGGTCAAAACTGCGTTTTTTGGGCTGTACAATGCAATCTGGCAAAAACTGCCTGACGGGTCGTGCGCACCTGCCTGACGGGTCGCGCTCCTTTGGAGCGATGTTTGAGGCACTTTCAAGTGTCAAAATTGAGAAAAAGTGGGCTTGTTGGAAAGGTCTATGAGTCTACTTTCAAACCCAACTGGAATTGTTTAATTTTGAGGTCATTTTCCCTGTCAAAACTTAATTCTCCCAAGACTAGTTTCTGCAACTCAAAAAAGGGCCAAAAAGTCATTTTTTGGTAGTTTTTTGACCTTTTGGGGGATCAAAACTGCACAAAATCTCAAGTCCATCCATGGGCATATGTAACTTTGCATGAAAAATCTAGAAATGCTGAGTTTCCGCCAAAAGGAGTTGCCATGATGAAGGGTCGCGCGCGGGGTGAGACCCGTTAATGGAGAAAACTTGTAAATGGCACAAAAAATTCACAATTGACAAAATTTTCTCCAAATTTCTTGAAATTTGGGCTGAGAGTCCCCAATAAAGTACCATTCTCATTCAAAGAGGCTTTGGCCAAAATTTGGAGTGGATCGGGCCTTTTCCGTCGTTTTAGTGCCTTGGCCAATCTCCTTGGATCTGGCGATTGTAATTTTGACATTTCTCTAAAACCATGACACCTGTGCAAAAAGCGAAGGAGTTTTTTATTCTTTGGCATATTTTGGACAAAAACCTCTCTCAGTTGTCCAAAATTCATCTTTGATTTCTCTGGAACATCATTTGAGTGCGACTTGTCCCGATGTGTGAAACAAGGAATTTTGTCGAAATGGAGTGAAATGAAGGGGATAAGAGGCTTCTAAATTCTTGGGGAAATTTTTGGAAGTAGGGAGGGATGTTAGGAAGTAGGGGAAAGTGGAATCTCGGAGATTGAGTGAGGGGAATGGGTCCAAAAGGGCAAAACACAGGCCCAACCTAGAAAATTGCCAGGTTGTAGCTAGAAACTAGGGTTTGTGCAAAGATGAGGAATTTTGGGGATCTCAGTGATGGGAAGTGTTTGATAAGGTACTTTAAGGATAGGGGAAGGTGTATGAACATCAGGAAACAAGTTTTGCCGGTGATTTGACCATCCAAGAGAAATTGCCTTCAAAACCCTAGGAGAGGGAAATGACCTTGCCTAGGCACAACTAAAGCATGAATAAGGTGTAACATGACCCAATGGAACCTAATATGATGATAGCAACCCTCTGAATGATGATAGGCTCAGCTGAATGATGAAATGGACTGACATTTGGACAACTTTGAAAAGTGTGAAAGCAAACCCTAGACCTAATGCCTAGTGACCAAATTTTGCTTGAAGACTCACTGAAATGACAAAATTTGACCTTGACACTCTGAGATCACTTTGTAAGAGCATATTTGATCACTGGAGGAAGGCTAGAAATAATGACACTAACATTGGCTCCAATGGGGATGGTAGCTCCTTGGAGGTGCCAAGAACCTTAGACCTCTGGAAGAGCAGACCAGTGCCTTACAATCATTGGGCAATGGAGTCATTATTTGACAAACAATACAAGACTTTGACTCATTTATTAAATGATAACTTGACTGAAAACTGACTGAAACTTAACTCAAACCGACTCGATGGCAAACTGAAATAACTTGAAAAAACTCACTTAACAGACCAAACACAAATGACTCATGACTAACTTAAAACAAGACTTTACAAAGCTTTTTGAAGGGTAGCAGTCCATCAAGATTTGAAATCATGATGACAACCACCTGTGTTTCTTACAAGACAATATACATCAAACTATATCAAAATGCCAATGCAACCAATCAAGCAGATGCCTTCTTGATTGATTCTTCTGATCATATCTTCTGGTCAAAAATACAAACTGATAACTAGGCATCCAAAAACATAGCCGACCATATTCTCCTTCATCACTGAATACTGCAATAATCACCTTCATTGTTGTTTGCAACAAATCTACCATTGGATCCTGGAAAACATGAAGACTTGACATTGCCACCTCCTGCTGAAAGAACAAGGTATCCTTTGTTTCAAATTCTGATCCGCCTTCATCATATGCTTCAGAAAGAGTATGTTCCTGGTCCTCAAAAAATTCTGAACAAGTAGATGAGCAAATCTCTTCTTGGAAAGGCATTTCAGCACATGAAACATATGAAGAGGAATCTGAATGGAAATCTTGAATGTTTTATTCTTCTGTAGTCTGACAATATGGTAGGTCATCTTCATATGATATCACAACCAACTTATCAAGTTCCTTATTACATTCTTCAATATTATCAAGCACAATATTATCGTTTACATCGTCTACCACAAATTCACTCAAAGAAACTTTATCACTTGCTTGAGCAAAGATCTCACCTTTTTGTTCGTGAGTTGACTGAATGACCTCCTCATGAAGACTCTGTTCTAATGACAGACTGGCAGCACAACTGAGAACATTTGAATCCATACCGTTGTCTACGATCTCAACAACAAAATTCTCCTTTTCAGGATTCAACACAAGGTATTCTTGGTCATCATGATGATCTGAAATAGCTGACTTGACTGCATCACATTCTGAAATTGAATGTTGACTACCCTGCATGCTATCTTCTTCTGTGGGCAGATCTGAAATAGAACCCTCTCTTTCATCATTTTCAGCCATATGACCATCTTCAAGCTGCTGATCTTGATTCTGCTGCAAAATTTCCTGATCATCTTGATGGGTATCCACTAGGTTCTCTTCATGTTGCTGAAATGGATTCTCATACAGAGCCTCCATGATCTCAACATCCATAAAATTATCATCTTCATAATATTTTTCAAGGCTTTCAATAAAACTATAGGCATGCTTGCAACAGTCTTGAACTAAATTCAATGATGGATAAGAGTCCTTATATCTTTCAATGAACATAGCATGAAAATCCTTTAAACAGTAAATACAAGCAGGCGGCAAACTTTCATACCATGATTGGGCTTCACCTTCCAAAGTGGCCAGGAATATCTTCATCAAGCAATCTTCAGGAAAATCCACCTTCAACTTGCGAATATGCATATGAAATCTAACTAGATGTAAAGCAGCGTCCTTCTTACCATCATCCTTAAATGTAGGCAAATTCCTTGACCAATCTACCTTCGGAATTTTATTTGGAAAACCGGGGATGTGATCTCGACTCAAGGGAGCATATCTTCTTGCAATCCGATCCATCTTGAAAATCTCAAAGCTACTGATCTCTCTGCAGTGAAGTCACCATGAAGCATTGATCTCTGGAGTTTTCAGTGAAGGAGTCGCTAGTGAATGATTTCAGCCTTGTCAGTGTATGATCATTGTCCACTATCAACCATCAGATCTAAACTTGATACATGTACTGGGGTGAAATGCAAATGAAGTGTTGTATTCACAAGCTCACGGAGATGGACTGAAGCAGCATTTATCTACTTCCGCTTATGCAAAGCAAAAGCGTTTCGAAGGCTACCTGGCATAACTTCAGGCTCCGTCTAAGACTTATGAAACAAACACATCAACCCATAAACAATTTTTTCTCCCCAGTATGGTCGCCAATATGTTAGCGCTTGAAATTTCACCCCAGGCTGAGAAAGGTAAACCTCAAGGCAACATCAAACCACTTAGCCTCGTAGCTAGCCCTACGGGGCTGGAGAGGGCTCTCTCCGGTCTATCTCGGTGAAATCTTCAATGGATGAGATGACCAATAGGGTAACACTAATTTTAGGCTAGTAAATTGATCAAAAAGGTTGATTTGGGGTTTTTAGGGTTTTTGGTGGCAAATTGAGGGGATGGCAATTTTGGGTGCGGGGATTGGACACAGTTTCTGCATGGGGTTCTTTGGGGCAATGTAGGAGACAGTATGGATGCCTTTGATTGAGGTGAATGGTCATGAATGAAAGGTGAGGAGCTAAAGAGAGCAAACAATAACTTTGAATTCTCTTTAGACAGTAGAAAACATTGAAATTAAACAAACTTAAAAGCAGAGCATGGCAGGCATGAATTCTTACTTTAACACTTCATTTGTTTAATGTGCAGAAGTAAAAGAAAGGAAATGATTCACATAACAAACTTAAAAGTACATAGAGAAACACACCATCAATACATGAAACCACAAGAATCCCAAAAAGGACTGCAAAACCCTGGTCTTCCTTAGCCAAAAATTGTAGAGATACAGTGAATAATACAATGATAGCTTATCCCTCAAGAGTCCCACCATGAAAATGAGCAAGAAAGTACATAATATAGATGATCTAACCTCTTTCCCTGCCTCCATGGGTCGAGCTCACTATCCTAGGAGCTGTTTCAACCACTTCTAAACTAAGCACTACAATCTAGGCAGTCAAAACAACTTGCCTCTATAAGCTAGGAAACCAATCCATTCATTAAATATTTACTCTTTACATGAATGAATCTTCTAGAAGTGTTAAACAAGAGTAAAATTGTCTTAGAGTTACAATAATTACATCAAAGATAATCATCTTCCACCCCAAAAAGTCAAACTGGGTCAAAACTGCATTTTCTGGGCTGTACAATGCAATCTGGCAAAAACTGCCTTACGGGTCGCGCGCCTTTGGAGTGATGTTTGAGGCACTTTTAGGTGTCCAAATTGAGAAAAAGTGGGCTTGTTGGAAAGTTCTGTGAGTCTGATTTCCAACCCAACTGGAATTTTTGAATTTTGAGGTCATTTTCCCTGTCAAAACTTAATTCTCCCAAGACTAGTTTCTGCAACTCAAAAAAGGGCCAGAAAGTCATTTTTTGGTAGTTTTTTGACCTTTTGGGGGACCAAAACTGCACAAAATCTCAAGTCCATCCATGGGCATATGTAACTTTGCATGAAAAATCTAGAAATGCTGAGTTTTCGCCAAAAGGAGCTGCCATGATGAAGGGTCGCGCGCGGGGTGAGACCCGTTAATGGAGAAAACCTGTAAATGGCACAAAAAATTCACAATTGACAAAATTTTCTCCAAATTTCTTGAAATTTGGGCTGCGAGTCCCCAATAAAGTACCATGCTTAGTCAAAGAGGCTTTGGGCAAAATTTGGAGTGGATCGGGCCTTTTCCGTCGTTTTAGTGCCTTGGCCAACCTCCTTGGATCCGACGATTGTAATTTTGAAATTTCTCTAAAACCATGACACCTGTACAAAAAGTGAAGGCGGTTTTTCTTCTTTGGCATATTGTGGACAAAAACCTCTCTCAGTTTTCCAAAATTCATCTTTGATTGCTCTAGAACATCATTTGAGTGCGACTTGTCCCGATGTGTGAAACAAGGAATTTTGTCGAAATGGAGCGAAATGAAGGGGATAAGAGGCTTCTAAATTCTTGGGGAAATTTTTGGAAGTAGGGAGGGATGTTAGGAAGTAGGGGAAAGTGGAATCTCAGAGATTGAGTGAGGGGAAGGGGTCCAAAAGGGCAAAACACAGGCCCAACCTAGAAAATTGCCAAGTTGTAGCTAGAAACTAGGGTTTGTGCAAAGATGAGGAATTTTGGGGATCTCAGTGATGGGAAGTGTTTGATAAGGTACTTTAAGGATAGGGGAAGGCGTAAGAACATCAGGAAACAAGTTTTGCCGGTGATTTGACCATCCAAGAGAAATTGCCTTCAAAACACTAGGAGAGGGAAATGACCTTGCCTAGGCACAACTGAAGCATGAATAAGGTGTAACATGACCCAATGGAACCTAATATGATGATAGAAACACTCTGAATGATGATAGGATCAGCTGAATGATGACATGGACTGACATTTGGACAACTTTGAAAAGTGTGAAAGCAAACCCTAGACCTAATGCCTAGTGACCAAATTTTGCTTGAAGACTCACTGAAATGACAAAATTTGACCTTGACACTCTGAGATCACTTTGTAAGAGCATATTTGATCACTGGAGGAAGGCTGGAAAGACTGACACTAACACACGGGTCGCCCTGCCCGAGTCGCTTTGTTGTCTAACCGTCGTGTGAAGGTGTTTTGCCCGTCACACACTTTCCCAAGTCGCGAGGGCGTTACACTCTCCTCCACCCGAAAACGTTGTCGTCCCGACAACACATCATCCTGGTAGCTCTCCACCAAGACTGACATTGACCATGATGTAGACTCCTCCATATAAGGCAAACATCACTGCAACATATATAAGGTCCCGTCTTCATCAAGTCATCTCCATGTGCAAACTGCCCATGCATATCAACAAGTGCTACACATCCTAGTCATGTGCCAACACTCATCTCCACGATCCCATGGTCAGGTCCATGGAAACCCCATCTTTCTGCAGCATGTCATGATCATCATACCCGCTCAAACATGCTTAAGGGCTCACTGCCTTGAGCAGCCAACAATGAGCCCCATCTTCTATGTCATCTAAGAAGATGTGGAGGGAGAAGAGCCTAAAGGCTCTCCCTCACTAATCAGCTCAATCCATCTGTCAGGATCCTCAACCTCCATCCTTTGTAGATATGCTTCTCGATCTTCCTTCTGGATATTCGGCCTCACATATATCTCATCATCATCATCATTGTCCTCCATCAGCTCTAGCCTTCTTGACAAGTCCAAGATGCTATCCGAAAGTGATTGGATGACCAATGACTGCTCTGCAAGATTTGCCTTTACCGTAGACAACCGCTTGTCCACCTTCCCCTTGTCCTCCATTTGCATTCCTCCCAACTTATGATTAGGTTTTGTCACACCAATGGTTGGAACACCAATGGGCATATCTTCCCTTCCATCATAAATGAAGAGTTTCCTCAAATGTGGTACAACCATAGCCTCAAACTGTTTCATGAACTCCATCCCCAATACTACCTCATAGTCATCAATCTGCACTATAGTGAAGTCCACCTTTCCGGTCCATCCACCAAGTGTAGTGTCCACCTTTTCGGCCATACCAAGGATTTCCATAGGAGGAGAATTCACTGTCTTCATTTGTGCCTTCACTGGTACAAATTTCAGCCCAAGTCTCCTTGCAGTATCTTCACTCATGAAGTTATGTGAAGCCCCACTATCGATCATAGTGAGTACATCGGCATCACCAATCTTCATCTGAACATACTCCAACCTGTTTCTTTCCGGATCTCTCCTAGAAGCCACTTCTGTAGTAGCAGTGGCACCAAGTATCTGCATCATCCCTACATAAGCATTGTCATCCTCATCAGGTTTTGTAGCAGCGGCCAACTTTGGTTTAGAGGGGAAATTCTTCACCACATGTGGTCCTGCACATATCCAACACTTCAAAGGCTTCTTTTCTTTCGGACTATCATCTGATTTCGGAGCATCCTCCTTCTTTTTTTCTTTTGGCTTGTCGGACTTATTTTTCTCATTAGAAGTCTCATCGTAGTGGTCCTCCAACCCGTCAACTGCAGCAAAAGCTTCCTCAAGTGTTCTAATTTTCTGCCTCTTCACCTCATTGCGTGCCCAAGGCTTCAACCCAATAATAAAGTTGAACACCTTGTCCCTTTCCGCCATGTCGGGATGTTCCAGAGCTACACTTGAGAACTCTCGCTGGTATGCTTGTAGGCTTCCGGTTTGTTTGAAGAACTTGATCTTCGTCCTTGCTTCCCACGTTTCATCCTGAGGACTGAAATGGGTATGCAAAGCTTTCTTCATGTCATCCCACGAAGTGATGTCATCAACATTACCATTGATAATCTGATCCACCCTCCTTCGCCACCACATCTTGGCATCATTTGTCAGGAATTGAGCGGCCACCTTGACTTGTGTCTCCCCATCAGGTAGACTCAATCGTTCCAAGTACTGCTCCATGTCCCACAAGAAGTTGCCAAGAGTCTTTGCACTCCTTGTACCATCATAAGATTCCGGTTCTTTGACCTTCACATGAGGCACTCCTCCACCTGAGTTATGTCTCATGGCCCTCTTCAATACCGCAATCTCATCCTTGGCTTGATCGAGATTTTTATTTACCTTGTCAAGAGTTCCTTTCAAGTTCACGATCTTGGCAAGACCCTGATCTCTTGATTCTTCGACCTCCTTGACCCTTACTTCAAGTTGTGTACACATAAGATCGGTGTACTCATACTGTGTCTTGAGCTCATCATGTTGTGCACGGAGTTCTTCAAGCTCTTCCCTGACCTTTGAGATGGCTTCTCACTCTTTAGCAAGTGAGTCCAAATCTTGGTTCCATGAGCTCTCCATATTCTCCATTCTTTCAATCACTTTCTCCATGAACCCAAGAGTAGTATCCTTCATGGTGTCCTTCATTGTATGGCTAGACCCAGCTTGAGAGTTAGATGCCATCTTCTTCTGCGACCTAGTCTCAACCATTCATCGGCTTCCCTTGTAAGAACCTTGTCCAAGTCTTCACGAGCAACCCTGCTTCGATACCACTTGTCACGCCCCCAAGCCTACGGTAGTCTTCCAACCGTGTCTGGCGAGGTGCGGCACCACCGTGTACTTTCTTTTTATTTATACTTGCACACATGGACTACGCCTTTCACATAAACATACTTAATTCATCTTTCTCAATTAAGTAAAATGCATTAATCTTCATACACATTCATAATCAATATGCAATTAAACCATGAACATAACAATTGCACACAATTATAGAGGGAGGGGCAACTCCTGAACAAGTTCGCCCGATATCAATATATTATGAAATTCTTCAATAATACATACAAGTGTGCCGGGCAAAGTCCTCGGCCAACACTTAGAATCTTTTACAATATAGGCATAGACAACCTTTTTACAATTCAATGCCAACCTCTCTTGGTAGGAGCGTGCTCACCCAAGCCACCAGAACTCCTCCAATTCGATTCCGCACCAAACTGCCTTTTACCGTTTACCGTCGTCCCACAAACAGTCCCTTGGTAAAACTGCGCACTTCTCTTATGCGCATGAGAGATGCGCACTTCTTGCTGCGTCCTCTTTACCTCTAGATCGAATGTAGAGAGAGAGCGAAGTGCTTGATGATGAAATGAAGCCTCTGCGCTGCCAATATATACGCTGGCTACCCATTCGATAGAGGGGTGTCAAGCTCTCAAGCCGACCCCCTAAAACATGTTAGGAGCCCTTGCTTTATTATTTGGTAGGTCAGCCTTTGCCCAAGTGCAAGGCCTCCCTACGCCCAATATAAAGCTTCCACACTCCATCGCATATTTTCCTAAGTTACATATGCGACTTTGGAATGTCGCATTACAGCTCACCCTTTCGTCGCACTCTGCCCGGTCGTTGTCGTTCGTCGCATTGCTGCCGCCCGTCATGTGAAGGGGCACCCGCCCATCGTGCCCGGGTCGCCCTTCCTCCGCATCGTGCCCTCGCTACCGTTGAACCGCGCCCGCCTTGTTGAATCGCTCCTGCTACTGTCATACCCGCGCTCCACACAACCGTGTTGTCCATCCGCATTGTCCGTCGCTCGGGTCATCTGCCCATCGGGCGCGGGTCGCCCATGGGTCGCTCGCCCGTCGTGTGCAGGTGTCCCACGGTTCGCCCTTCTGTCCGCCACACCAGCTCGTCTGTCCGCCTTGTCCACTGCACCAGCTCGCACTGTCCGAAGCTCGCACCGCACCTTGACTTGCCGTGCCTGTTCGCTAGCCCGGGTGACCACACCCGTAGCTCGGCTCGCTGTGTATGTCCGCCGGCTCACCGTGCACGGGTCACCCGCCCGGGTTGCCCGCCCGTCGTGCACGGGTCGCCCACGGGTCGCTCGCCCGGGTCGCCCACGGGTCGCCCGCCCATCGTGCACGGGTCGCTTTGTTGTCTAACCATCGTGTGAAGGTGTTTTGGCCATCGTGCACTTGCCCAAGTCGCGAGGGCATTACAGACCCACCCGAACGACCCGCCCGAACGAGTTCACACGGGCGCCCTCAAACGACCCGCCCGAACGATTGTTCATGGGCGCCCGAACGACCGAAACGAACCGACAAGGGAGAGTCGGGCAAACGAGCTGCACGAACATGCACAAAGCCAACCTTGGGTCACAACTTAGCATTTTTGATACGGCCCTTGCCCGAACGACCCGCCCGAACGAGTTCACACGGGCGCCCTCAAACGACCCGCCCGAACGACCCACCCGAACGACCCGCCCAAACAAGTTCACACGGGCGCCCTCAAACGACCCGCTCGAACGACCCACCCGAATGAACCGACCGAACGAGTTCACACGGGCGCCCTCAAATGACCTGCCCGAACGACCCACCCGAATGACCCGCCCGGACGAGTTCACATGGGCGTCCTCAAACGACCCGCCCGAACGACCCACCCGAAAGACCCGCCCGAACGAGTTCACAGGGGCGCCCTCAAACGACCCGCCCGAACAATTTTGCATGGGCGCCCGAACGACCCAAACGAACCGACAAGGGAGAGCCGGGCAAACGAGCTGCACGAATGTGCACAAAGCCAACCTCGGGTCACAACTTAGCATTTTTGATACGGCCCTCGCCCGAACAACCCGCCCGAACGAGTTCACACGGGCACCCTCAAACGACCCGCCCAAACGACCGAAACGAACCGACAAGGGAGAGCCGGGCAAACGAGCTGCACGAACGTGCACAAAGCCAACCTCGGGTCACAACTTAGCATTTTTGATACGGCCCTCGCCCGAACGACCCGCCTGAACGAGTTCACACGGGCGCCCTCAAACGACCCGCCCGAACGACCCACCCGAACGACCCGCCCGAACGACCCACCCGAATGACCCGCCCAAACGAGTTCACACGGGCGCCCTCAAACGACCCGCCCGAACGACCCACCCGAACGACCCGCCCGATCGAGTTCACACGGGTGCCCTCAAACGACCCGCCCGAACGATTTTGCATGGGCGCCCGAACGACCGAAACGAACCGACAAGGGAGAGCCGGGCAAACGAGCTACACGAACGTGCACAAAGCCAACCTCGAGTCACAACTTAGCATTTTTTGATATGGCCCTCGCCCGAACGAGTTCACACGGGCGCCCTCAAACGACCCGCCCGAACGAGTTCACACTGGCGCCCTCAAACGACCCGCCCGAACGAGTTCACACGGGCGCCCTCAAATGACCCGCCCGAACGACCCACCCGAACGACCCGCCCGAACGAGTTCACATGGCAAACGAGCCGCACGAACGAGTTTACATGGGCTCCGACACACGACCAAAACAAAGTCACAAGGGAGATTCGGGCAAATGGGCTGCACGATCGTGCACGAGGCCCACCCCCCTTCACAACTTAGCATTTTTTATACGGCCACGTCTGCCCTGGGTGCCCTCACACGACGCGACATGACACGACCCGAACCGTTTGCACGGGCACCCACACACGACACGTCCTGACCCGCCCGAACGAAATTTGGGGTTTCCATGGGTGCACGACCCGAACAAAATTTCGGGGTTTCCGTGGGCGCACGACCCGAACGAAGCCACGAGGGAGCATCAGGCAAATGGGCCACACGAACCTGCAAAAGACACACGGGCGGTCACAACTTAGCATTTTTGGCATGCCCACGTGTGCCCGGGCACCCACACACGGCACGACACGGCCCGACCGGCCTTGTGCGAGCCGACCCGACCCGCCTGAACGCATTTGCACGGGCACCCACACACGACGCGACCCGAACAAAATTTGGGGTTTCCTTATATGCACAACCCGAACGAAATTTGGGGTTTCCATGGGTGCGCGACCCGAACGAAGGCACAAGGCAGCGTCAGGCAAACGGGCCGCACGAACGTGTAGAAGGCACACGGGGGGTCATGACTTAGCATTTTTGGCACTGCCATGTGTGCCCGAGCACCCACGCATGGCACGACCCGACCCGCCCGAACAAAGGCATGACAGAGCGTCGGGCAAACGGGTTGCGCGAACGTGCAGGAGGCACACGGGTGGTCACGCCCTAACATTTTTTGCATGGCCACATGTTCCCGAGCACCCACGCGCGGCACGACATGACTCGACCCCACTCGACTCGCCCGAACGCGTTTGCACGGGCACCCACACACGACACGACCCGACCCGCCTGAACGGAATTTGGGGTTTCCATGTGTGCACGCCCCGAACGAAATTTGGGGTTTCCATGGGTGCACGACCCGAACGAAGACCCGAGGGAGCGTCGGGCAAACGGGCTGCACGAATGTGCAGAAGGCACACTGGCGGTGACGACTTAGAATTTTTGGCACGGCCACGTGTGCCGGGGCATCCACACACGGCACGACACGACCCGACCCGCCCTGGGCGAGTCGACCCGAATCACCCGAATGAAATTTGGGGTTTCCATGGGTGTACGACCCGAACAAAGAAGGCACATGGGCAGTCATGACTTGGCATTTTCGGCATGCCCACGTGTGCCCGCGCACCCCCACACGCGGCATGGCACGGGATGACCCAGCCCGCCCGAAGGAAATTTGGGGTTTGAACGGGCGCACGACCCGAACGAAGGCACGAGGGTAGGAATATCTTTGACTCTAATACATAAATATACCTGTGGTAACATGCCCTTAATATCTTCAACATTTTCTTTTGACTCTTTATAACACTTTAACATGTGCTAGGCCTATTTCAATGAGCAAGAAACTCAATGACAAATATATATATGTATATAAATATTTATATATTTATTTATTTTCCTGAATAAATACAAATATCCAAAGTACATTTATGAAGACCGAACTGAGTTACACTTTCTTCAACACCCCCTCTCAACTAGGGAGGTATTCGTAAATCATTACAAGGTGATTGGCTATTTTTCAATCTTGAATAATTCACATAAGAGAAACTGGATTGGCAACCCATCTGTTAAAGCATAATATTAGCCAACATTGTTCATATCAAGGCCTTGACTAACAACTTTATCTCTCATAATACCAGAGCACAATGTTGGCGAGGCCAATGGCTTATAAACACCTTGGTCATTGTCTTTAAAGGTACATACCCACCCAGGTGTTCCCTGAGTATGATCTTCCAGGACAATTCTTGTCTTGGGTTCCCATCCCTCAAAGAATATCGCTCCTCTTGCCTACTCTTGTCTTGGGTGCCCTACACATCCTCAAAGAGCATCAGATGCCAAATGATTGCCCAATCCTCCCGTTATTTCTTTCCAAGTGAAGACAAGAATGTTGTGTCTATCTCTTCCCCTTGATTGGG
Organism: Pinus tabuliformis; assembly: GCA_031772625.1. Taxonomy (NCBI): domain Eukaryota; kingdom Viridiplantae; phylum Streptophyta; class Pinopsida; order Pinales; family Pinaceae; genus Pinus; species Pinus tabuliformis. Next base: position 1,017,870,863 of record CM062817.1, read on the forward strand.
GAAGACATGCCCAAGTTTCCTCTGACAAGGAACTTGCCCAAGCTCCTTTGTATTTGGGAACTTATTAGAACTCCCTCTTAGCTAGGGACTTGTCCATTCATCACAACATCTTCTTCGTGGGTCCTTCAGTCGCTTGATCTCCTTCTTTCCTTCGATGTCATGAAGTCTTTGTTTGAACTTCTTCTTGGCAGGGTACCGGCCATCGATCACTTTCCCCCCTGGTTTGTCATGTCATTGCTCCCTTCGTGGAAAGTGGCCTTCTTGATATATATCAGGGCCTTTTTGTCATCTAGCTACTCCTTTGTCACCTTGTCTATCCTTCATAACACTTATCACATGGATGCTTAGTTGTACTCGCTTGTTCCCGTACTTTGATTTAGTGGCCCTTCATGTCTTCATCGTGAAATTGCTCTTCATCATGACATATTTGTAGAGTTGAATCGGTTATCTGCACCTTACTATCTCCATGGCCTTCGTAGGTGTCAAGGGTCCTTTATCTTTTTCTTCCTTTGTCAGAGTTTTCGTGCCTTATTTCGAGAGATGTTGAGGAATCTTGTCAAATAGTTATTCTTTGTGACCGTGATGTTCTTCATTTGCTTCTTATTGGATTGATTGGTCAACCACCTTATACTCCTTGTGAGAGCACTTCTTCATGTTGACCTTTACTCCACTGTAGCACATGCCTCCGAGAATGTCATTGGCGAAAGAGATCCTTTTATTCTTGATCGTGATTCTATAACTTTTCCCATGACCCAATCAATATATATGGCGACATGACTTAAAATTTGATGCATACATACCTCACCTTGATTATGCTTTTATCATCGCGGATTTATTTGATAGTTCTCCTCAATTGGTGTAGCCTTTCTTGCTTCATCTACTCTCGCCTCTATATCATCCTCTCTTGAATCCCATAAATGGGACCCCCAATGAGATCTCTACCCCCTTTGAAAGAAGACTTTAAGCAAAGAGGTTGACTTAGTCCTAGGAGGATCTTCCTTCTTTTGCTTCTTGTCGTCTTCTTTCACTTCTTGAGTTACATGAGCTTCTTCCCTTTTTCTCTTGTTGTTGTTGTCCTTCTTAAGTTTAGGAAAATCCCTTTTGTAGCGTCCATACTCTTGGCATCCAAACCGTTCGACTTTGGACATGTAGTGGCCCCAACCAATTTGTTACTTTCCTTGCAAAAAGACACTGAGGTATACTCAGAAGGAGACATATACTTGATAGAGTTTGAGATGTAGTGAACTTCCTTTCTTCTTGAAGACTTGATGGCTTGCCTTCCTTAGATCTTGATTTTTTTTCAAGTTGCTTTCTTCAAATGGACTTGCTTGATGACTTGACTCGTAGTGCCTTTCATTCTTCAAGATGGTGTAGCTTGATGTAGGTCCCTCTTTGATTTGTTCTTCTTGTAGGTGCCTTTATACAAGGCGTTTCTTCTTGCTTTGTAGTCTTCCATGAGGAATGATAGATGGTAGACCTTCTTGTCCTTGATGTGATTGAGACTTCTTGGCTTGACGCTTCAACCTTGCGGATGTTCTTGAGATTCCCTTTCCTTGATGTGTCACCTTAGCTCCGATACCGCGTTGAAGAATCTGGGGCAATGGGGTATAGCGGGATTCTTCTAGACTTGATAACAATTTGTGAAGCTCTTTTGCAATTTATCATGTTATCTTAATATTCTTCTCTTCTTATTAATGCATGTGTGTTTACTTTCATCAAACTGGTGCCAAAAACATAAGAACAAGAACACAAGATGTTGTCTCTCTGCCAGGGAAAAACCTCTCTCTCTCTCTCTCAGAGAGGAAAACCATTTCGTAAATTTCCCTCATTGAAGCTTCTTATTGGTCATTGCGAAGCCCTAGACCCTTGACAATAATATCCCCCAAGCACAAGTCGAGTCCTTCCTCCTCTCTGCACTTTCTTTCTTTGGCGCTTCGTTCCCCGGCACTCTGTCCTTCTTTCAACTTTTGATAGTCCATGGTGGACTAGCTCTAGAAGAGACCCCAACCTTTGATCCTTAGCGAGGTCCTTTACCAATGAAGAAACCTTCATTCTCTTGACCAACCAAGCCTTTTTCTTGATGTGAGGTTGCAGGCTCGATGTACACCAAGTTTACTGCACCTGGGGCGATTTCCATCGCGACGAGACATGGAAACCCCAAATTTCCCGCACTTGGGATGCTTTCGACAAGGCGGGACATGGAATCCCCGGGTACCCCGCAATTTGGCGACCTTTGTCGAGGAGGGACCGCGAGACCCCATGTCACGCTCCTATCCTAGTGGTAGTATTTCAACCACGCATAAGCGGGTGCGGCACCGCCGTAATTTTTCCTTTTACCAATACTTGAGTACACAGTCTGTGCCTACTTCAACACTCGGTCAATTTTCCAGTAAGTGTTCTTAACAATGCAACGAAAATAACTTACCATAAATTTATTTTCTTCAATTATTCTTTCAACCTGTCGTGTCGTGTGGTCGTGCTGCACTGGCCCGCGGCCTGCACGACACAACTCCACACCTGAACTACGAACCTGTCCGCCCGAATTTCCCTTCCGCGGCGCCCAAACTCTGCCCGTCGGTGCGGTCCATAGTGAGGGCACATGGCCCGCATGCAGTGCGACCTGCCTGCCCGGACGGTAACCCGCCCCGCTTTGCCTGTCTGCGCTACCAAGCCTGACCCGCCCTCTGTAATCCGCCCGCCGGTGCGACCCTCTTACCCGCGTCCTTCTCTTCATTCCGTTTTCGCCCAACTCCTTCCTTCACACTTTTTCTGCGATGTGGAAGTCTGAGTTCGATGTCGCTTCATCGAACGCCATCCTCCTTACTTATACGCATCCTTTCACCCAAGGGTCGTGTCTCTCGAGGATAACAAGGGTCGGCTCCATCAACATGCATGCCCGGCTGACCTGCCACATAACCTCGACACGCCCCATTCCAATGAACCGCCGTGTCCCTTCGTGTGCACCGTCGCACCCATGGGTCAGCTCTAACACCTCGTCGATTACACCCGTCGCCGCACGTCGCACACCTGCCCGCATCCTGACTCGTCCGCACGTGGTCACCTCTTTCATCCAGGCACGCAACAAGGGTCGCCCGCGCGCCTTCCGTCGGTGGGTCACCCATCGTGTAGGTATCAAGGGGCGTGCGCCATCCCCAACACAGCGCGAGCGACATGGGAACCCCGCGTGTCACGCCCCCAGGCCTACAATACTCTTTCAGCCCTACTTGGCGAGGTGCGGCGCCACCGAACACTTTCTTTTCACCAATACTTATGTTCATGGACTACGCATAACCATTAGTCTACTTAGTTTGTTTTTCACAACCAAGTATTATTATGTTTCCTTTATGCCAATGAACACCCATACGCATAGGCAATTATCATCAACAATTATACATGAAGAACACAATTGCACAGTGTAAAGGGAGGGGCAACTCCCTGAACAATGAGTCTGCCCGAATACAATATATTATTCAACTCTACAATGTTTACGGGGCTTTACAAGTATACTTGGGAAACACCAAGTTTCATACTTAGCCAATTTTACAA
>CM062817.1:1017879408-1017896908 GCA_031772625.1 Pinus tabuliformis
TAGCGGCAAACCGACAGGCAGTAATCCGCCCGCGCTTGTGACGATGCAGCAGCCCGTGTTGGTTTGCACCTCAAGTCGAGCGGCGGACCAGCCTGAGTCGTTCCACATCCGACCGAGACGCATCGACAGCCTCCATCTGATTCCCTCCCGGCAATTTCAAGCACTCTTTAACTCTCTTTTCAAAGTCCTTTTCATCTTTCCCTCACGGTACTTGTTCGCTATCGGTCTCTCGCTCGTATTTATCCTTGGACGGAATTTACCACCCAATTAGGGCTGCATTCCCAAACAACCCGACTCGCCGACAACGCCTCGTGATGCGGCAGGGTCCCGGGCCGACGGGGTTGTCACCCTCTCAGGCGCCCCCTTCCAAGGGAATTGGCCCAGGTCCGCCGCTGAGGACTGTCGTGGCGGAAAAAGTCATTTGGGCTGACACAACTGACCTCCCTAGGAGTCTAAACTCGCTAGCGACAAACAAGACAAAATGGAGTGATCTTTCTCTAAATATACCTTTTATAACATGAAAAGTACAAGTGTTTAGGCTTACCTTATTCCAAAACGCTGTTGTTGTAGTTCGTCCTTGCCAATCCGGATGAGCTCTTCCTTCAAGTCAATTCCTGCAACCACAAACAATCAAACAATTACCGAGCACTTGTATTTCATATAATAAAACATACATTCAACATGCAGACCAAGGAACACATGAAATAACTCATTAACACAAGCTATTGAGAAAAATAAACCAGTTTGTATTAATAACGAAACAAAGAAACTCTTACAACCTGGCCTTGGTGTTGTGCAAGTTCCTCCCAGGGTCCATCAAGTGTTTTCCTCTACTTTGACAAAGCTCACCCACTTCCAAGTAGAATCATGTAAAGACAATCTCTCCTCACAAAGGTTCTAATGGAAGACCTAAATCCTGCAGCATTTACCCAAAGAAAATGTATAGCTCCAACCTCCCCTCCTTCTGGCTCAATGCCTTTATTTATAGTGCTGTAAAGAGGTTATTCAGGTCCACTATCAATGGGATCATCCCCCTCTATGGGTGGGATAGCTCCCTTATTGATGGGATAAGTCCCTCTTAATAGAGATACATGAACCAACTGGAGGCGCATCCATTTCATCAAACCGACCTCTAGAATGTTCTAGAAGTAACCACAAGTAACTTTTTCAAGATAAAACTTGCGCATTTTGCCTTTTACAGAAGGACGCACCTGTCCTTTAACATACAGAGCGTCCATGGACGCAGTTTTTGTGAACATGGCCTGCGTCCCCGCAGGTAAGGCTAGAGAGAACCTGCGACCCCAGAGATAAACATAGTTTTTACAAGACTTTCTCTCTTCTTTGAGTTTGAGATGGATAACAGAGGCATAAGACTTGCCTAAGAGGGTAGCATGACTGTTGATTTGAGCCATACTAACTGTAAGTAGTCAAGGTGACATTTTTTAGTGTAACAGATTGCCCCCTAAAGTGCGAAGCCTGGAATAGATCGGTGTTTTGTAATTCTAGGAAGGGTGAAGCGCTTTATCATTTCAAGGATTGACTTGTGGATGACCTGGTTGGAACCTGCAATTTTCAACACAAAATACATGTATAAGATTATATCATCACTGAGGTAGGCATTCCCATACTCAGATTCAAAACTTTAACTAATGGACTAACTATTCTGATACAGGAATGATCTTGCAGTACATCATTTTTATAGACTTTTGTAGACACAGTATGGACGCAGCCATCTGTTTATGATTAGTCTACATAGATAATGAATACAAAACTCCTCGCAGCCTGGATGGTAGAAACTAGATCCAGGGTCTTCACTTCTACTTCCCGAATTGGTACGATTCTAAGCATGTGATTAAATGATTTGATGTCGAACATGTTAGAAACCACTTGATTACCAGTCGATGATGTGAACTGTTAACAAGCGTGAGAGAGACCACCAGTAATGTCAATGGTTCTCAAAGTACCAAGCACAACCCGTGAAATGTGAATAGATGTTTTGATGTCGAACACTTCACGGAATCCTTTGATCGAAAGTCAATGATGTAAACTGTCGTCAAAGGCGAGAAACCTGCCATTGATGCATGCAGACTTCAAGGTACTGTCGATTCCTAAGTCATCTTTCTAGATAATGTGTCGATGTCGATAGAAAGCGACTCGTTGCAGGCAAGCCTGCAACACGAAATCATTGTTCAAGTTGAAGAAATGTTGCTGTAAGGACTGACTCAGGGATGGTCAAATGGATGACAAGTATTTTGCAGATGAAAGTTTTGCTTGCAGACCTCTTGAACACATAACGACACAACAGATGGTTTGGTGACGAATAACTCAAAGTTAATCCCTGAACCCGGTTAAAGATTTTCAAAGTGATTTGGTCAACTGTGAGGTAAAAGATTTCCCAACCCAGGTGAAATGAAAAGTGTCGTGTTCAAGAGTGGTAATAAAGTTTCTTTGAGACAAAAGGTGACAAATAGGTTCATTCTTCTCTCTTTTCCCCCACCATTTCTGGCAAGTACCTCTTTATTTTTAACAAGCTTGAGGAGGATAACATATGCTTGGTTATAAGCTCATCCTTCGGACGAGTCCAACCTAGTTTAAATTCGAACCCTAGGAAGGAGTGGTTCGTTCCTGTTTGTAATTGAACAGGTCCTTTACTGTAAAATTTTAACGAGCCCAGTATAGGAGAAACTCGGCGTTTTTCATTTTTAGAGAGTCTGAAAAACTTAAGGAAACTCCACGTTGAACTTTTTCGTAAATTTGTGTCCCTCAAGCCCGAAAAAGTATAAAATAATACCTGGGGGAACCGCTTGATCTTGCGACCAAGGAGTACTTTCATAATAGTGTCGTTGACCTGAAAAGTAAAAAGCGATCAAGGACACGTCGTTTTATTTCCTTATCGAGTTTGAAACGACAAAAACCCGGCAATCTTTTCCTGATTTTACGGTCAGAAAAGAGCTAAAAGGGGACCGTCTTTTAATTCCGTTTTAACGAGTGTAAAAGAAACACTCGGCGATCTTTTCATGTTTTAGGAGTCAGAAAAGGGCTTAAAAGATGACTCTGATATTTTTATTTGTGAAAATTACAATTTCCCTCGAAATCCCTTTGTCCTGCACAAAAGCGACACATTACTCATACCTGTTTAAAATAGGCAAAAATACATCGAAAAACATCTTTTCATGGTAAAAAATGAACTAATTCATCCAAAAAACCTATAAAAAGACCTTTTACCATGTCATTTTTACCGTTTGACTTTGGAGGTTGAAAAAGGAGCTTTTGACAAGAAACTTCCCGTGGTCGCTGCGGAAAATCTGACCGTCGGAATCGAACGCCGCTTCATCCAGGTATTTTACACATCCTACTCTGCATTTCTATCCGTTTAGAATTAAGTTTTAGGTCTTAGTTTCATTTTTTGGGGGGGTTTTGGGTTTAATGCGCCTCTCGGCGGACGCAGGTGCCCTTCGGGTGACCTGCGTCCCCCGACTTTTTCTCACACGGGAAAATGGTCGGGGGACGCAGCCCGCCTTCAGGCCAGCTGCGTCCGGACGCCCTGTGCTACAAAGCCGGGGTGCGTCCTCCGAGAAGTGCGCATTTCAAAACCCCAACTCCCTCAAAAAACCACCAAAATTCTTCAAATCAATTTCTAATTGTCTTTTTTGATATGCAGGGCATTAATCATGTTAGACTGGAGAGAGAGAGAGCACGTAGAGGAAGATGAAGCTGCAATAAACCACCAACCCTCTCTGGATGCCCTAAGAACATGCGGATTATACAAATATTGGACCATACCGGGCATGAGGGGCCAGGTAAGATTCTTGGAATGGCTGGTTGAGCGATGGAACGTTCAAGATCAATGCTTTTACATAGGAGGGCACCAGCTCGAGATAGAGCCCTCGGATGTATACTTTCTCACTGGCTTGCCAAACAGAGGTGAGCAACTCAATCTTGCGGGGACCAGGCCGGGTGGCCAATCCCTTGATGATCTCCGCGAGGAGTGGTGCAGACCCGGGACTCGCCATAAAAAAGGCGTAGAGATAAAACACATCACTCTGCCGGAACTCAAAGTCATTGCGTTCACGGTCACCAGAATTTGCGGCGCGGCCGCTTTACACATTGCTTCCGGATCCCAAATGCGGATGGCAGTTGACTGTTACCAAGGCACCATCTTCAACTGGTGTGAAGCTGTGTCGGCTCATATGAAGAGCCAACTGACCAAGGCAAAGAACGGACGACTAAAGACTTTTGGATATGGGCCTATAGTCGTGAGCTTTGCCTTGGAGAGAGTTCCAATGCTGATCCCTCAGCAACTCACTGTTGATGATTTGGGTCCTCGGCAGCCAAAGCTGATTCGATGGGTTGCGGTGATGGCCCGGCATCCTGACGAGGGCGCGGCAGTGGTTCGATTCTCAGACAGTTAATTTGACTGGTTAGAGGGCCAGCTTTTTGTGATACAAGACTTTCCATATGCCGGAATGGATTTCAGAGGTGATCCGGACATGGTTCTTCCACAGGGAGAACAATGGGACGACAGAGGTACTTTTATTTTCACAAGTTTTCTAGTTATGTATTTTTTATTTTTCATATATATCGTCTCAAACTAACAGTAAAATTTTCAAAATGCAGATGTTGGTCCACAGCGTCCAGCCAATCTCCGGCCTTATGATAGACGACATCCAGCTGCACCGGCACCGGCCCCACAGGACGCGGCTGCAGACGTACTAGCTGAGTTGGAGCATGATCTAGAGCGTCTCACGGCAGATATACCTGAGACTACTATGGACGACATTCCTATCAGGCTTCAGCGTTTTGTAGTCGCGGTCCCTGGACCGTTTAGGAGATTTTTGCGTAAGGTAGCCCGCGCAGTGGTGTCGTACAGAGAGCACCACCAGTGATTGACTAGTCACTTTTGTAGTCACATGTGACATTTTTGACTTTTTGTACTATCATTTTGCCGATCATAAGGTGTTTTCAACCTATGATCGAAGACGATGTATATATTTTTTGGACACACTTCTATCTATATATATCACTATTACCGGCTTATCTTGTTTAACATGTATGATGAAATGTCTTTAAATTTACTTGCATGATTATTATAAATGTCTGTCCAACACTCGAGAAGCAATTGCATCTGCTAATGTATTCAGGGACCTTGGAATATGTTGATATTCAATGTAATCAAATTCACGTTCCAAGAGACGCACTCTCAAAAACAACCTTAATAACACAGGATTTCTAATGGCATAAACTCTATTAAGCTGTAATACAACAAGTTCAGAATCTAACCTCACTATCAAACGTCGAATTCCAAATGAAATAGATTCGGATAATAATTCAACCACTGCACTGTATTCTGCAATGTTATTCGTTGTTTGACCGAGGCTTACCCCATGCATAGAAACTAACTCGTCAGAGGGCGAATAGATAACCCAAGCTGCGGAAGAGATATTCCGTGTACTACGACAAGCACCATCAGCAAATCCAATGTATGTTTGGAGAGGCGTCGACATCTACAATATCAAGAGTAAAACCAAGATAAGCCAGAATAATGACGAAAAACCACACTCGCTAAGCTAAGCACACTGACTAAACTAACACACTTGCTAGCTAGAAAGAAAATCTAACCTATCTAAAAATTTCTCCATACCCATCATTTTAAGCATAATACCTCTTTAGGTAAAGTCCATTTCTGGGTTTACCCAAAGAGTCCCCATCAAAATCAACTAACTCATAAGCCCCTTTTGCTAGCTTTCGCTTTACAATGTAGGGCCCATGCCACATGGGAACGAATTTTCCGGCACCTAGCTTATCGTTAGCTTGATCATATAATAGTACTAGGTCTCCTTCCGAAAAACTTCGAGGGGTTACATTTTTATCGTACTGAGCTTTCATTCGTTTCGCGTGAGTCTCGATAGCTAAAGTAGCGTCACGTCGAGTCTCATCTAATTTAGCCAAGTATAACAACCGTTTCTCCTCTTCGGAAGTAGCTGGAAGTAATTCGACAGCCATTTGAAGTGATGGGATTTCGCATTCAATAGGTAACACAGCTTCTAAGCCATAAACTAGCTGAAAAGGGGTGAAACCTGTTGAATTTTTCACTGAAGTTCGATATGCCCATAGCGCCGAAAATAACATGTTATGCCAATTCGTTCGATGGATACCAATGATCCGTCGAATCATGATGACTAGAACTTTGTTGATTGACTCAACCAAACCGTTGGCTTGCGGATAATAAGGAGTAGAGCTATCGTGGCGCAAACCAAGCTGGCTTGTAAGCTCAGTCATCATGACATTTCGAAAATGGCTTCCATGGTCAGTAATGATTGCTTGTGGGACACCAAACCTAGTTATGATATGATTGAATACGAAAACTGCAGCTGTCTTGCCGCTTGCGTCGAATGTAGGCATCGCCTCGGCCCACTTAGTAAAATAATCAACCGCGAGGATGATATACGCATGCCCCCCGGCCGAGTGAGGGTTACAAGTAATAAAGTCAATACCCCATTTGGCGAATGGACCAGCGGCAATTATAGGGTGGAGAGGAGCAGGTGGAGCGCGCATCTTTCGATCAAACACTTGACAGTTGTGGCATTTTCTGACGGCAAGGATACAATCTTTAAACATAGACGGCCAGAAATAGCCAGCGCGCAACACCTTCTGAGCTGTGGCATACCCAGACATATGACCGCCACATGCTCCAGAGTGACAATCATTCAAAACTCTCTCAGCCTCGTCGTGAGTTAAACAACGTCGAAAAACTAAGTCTGCCCCCAGGCGATAAAGTGTATCTCCAATAATTCTGTATTGCTGGGATTGAAACCGAATTTTTCGACGGTCTTCCTTGGAAGCTTCAGGCCGAAAGGTTTGGGTTTGGAGATAGATGATTATATCCCCATACCACGGATCTACAGTGCTAATAAGAAACAAAGATTCGTCCGCAATGGACTCCTCTGCCACAGTCTCTGTGTCAGCACTCGGGAAATCACACATCAATTCCGCGAAGACTAAAGATTTCTTAGACTTGGACTTCTCAAACTCCAAGTCGAACTCTTGCAGGATGACGATCCATTTAGAGTACTTGCCCCCTAGCAGTTGTTTTGTCAAGATATAAATCATAGGGTTGCAATCCGAAATAACAGTAGTTTTGCGGAGAAGAATGTAGTGACGAAAACGCTGGACAGCTTGAACGGCTGCCAGGGCCAATTTCTCCACATGCGAATATTTTAACTCAGTTGGATTTAAGGTTCTGCTAAGGTAATATATCACATGCTCTGCCTTGAATTCATCTTCTTGAACTAACACCATTCCAATGGTGGAATGCGAAGCTGCGAGGTATAAGAAGTAGTCCTGGTTGTAGTTGGGAGGATGCAATAACGGTGCATGGGTCAACGCGTGTTTTAATGCATCAAAAGATTGTTGGGCAATCTCGTCCCAAAAGAATTGTACGTTCTGTTTCAACAACCGTGTAAAACCTTTAGTGACCTCGGCGTAGTTAGGGATGAATCGGCGTAAAAAGTTCGCTTTCCCTTGCAAACTTTGGAGTTGGCGCAAACTCGAAGGAGGAGGCAATTGGATGATAGCCTCGACTTTCGAGGGATCGACGCGAATGCCGGCTTTGGAAACAACAAATCCCAGCAATCGACCTGTTTCTATACAGAAAACACACTTGTGGGGATTCAACCGAATTCGATAATGCCTACACCTCATAAAGATTGCTCGTAAATGGACAAGGTGATCAGCTCGGTGTAAAGAATGAGCAGGCAAATCATCGAGATAGGGTTGCACAATGTGCTTGATGTCATGAAATGCATAAGACATGGCCCGTTGAAAAGTAGCACCGGCATTCTTAAGCCCAAAAGGTAATTTGCAATAAGCAAATGTCCCCCATGGACAAATGAATGCCGTTTTTGGTTGGTCGGCAGGTAGAATATTGATTTGATTATAGCCTGAGAAACCATCCATGAAGGAAAACATCTCACTTCCGGCACAATCATCAATTATTTGATCGATATAAGGCGTAGGATAGTTGTCTTTTGGACAAGCTCGATTGATATCCCTATAGTCGATACAGATTCTTATTGTTCCTTGTTTTTTATTGACGGGAACAATATTCGATACCCAATCCGTTAACGGGATCGGATAAATGAAACCTGCTTTCAACAGCTTTTCGACTTCTGCTTTAATTGCAGCTGCTTTTCGAGGGTGAATCTGACGCAACCGTTGCCGAATGGGTTTAGCATCCGGGTAGGTTTTGATTTCATGAACAACAATGGCAGGATCGATTCCTGGCATTTCCTCGTAGGACCAGGCAAACACGTCGCGGAATTCTTGGAATAGGGCCTTGTAAGTTTGGATTTCTTCTTCAGTACATGCGGCACCTATATGAATGTTCTCCTCGATTCCGGGCTTCACTGAAATATCAATGGGAATAGTACGAGAAATATTCCCTAAATTCAGCTCTGAATCAGAATGTTTCGTTGGATCCTGAGCGTCTTTGACATATTCAGCGGTAAAGATAGATGAAAAATCATTTTCAAATGCATCATCCTTAGGTAAAAACGAAGATCTGTGATGGAGATCTTCCCATGGTAGATCATCTACACTTAGGATTTCGCGAAGTTGTTCGTCAGATGACACTTCTTCGGGAAACGTTATCCGTTCTAAGGGTGAGGTGAAAAGTGACTCTTCACTGACCACATTCATTTGGTCGGTTCGGTTGAATGAAAATCGGTAAAAGACATAAGAGCTTCATAAGCAATTTCATACGGACTCAACGGCATAACATCACCGAGTGAGTCTAGCTCAGAGTCAGAGGGAACATACCAAGGATCATCATAAATAATGTTTTCTGACGTGATCATATGAATCGTTGCAAACGAAGGGTCTACATTGAGTGGAGGGAGAGGAAAAGTTCCCAGTAAACCGGAATCCTTAACTAAACCTACACCAATGTCCCTATAAGGGATTGTCGTTTTACCAACATGTTGGATAGTTTCTGAAGAGGTTGGGTCGGATGAAAAGTATGTCAGCTGATCAATAGTCACGATCTTACCGTTATGTGGAAACTTAATGACTCTGAAGACCGATGAAACGACCGCTGTCATAGCATATGACCAACTTCGACCCAAAAGAAGGTTGTAGTCTAGAGGGGCATCAACCACTTCCACATCCAGACTAACGGTTTTACCTTCGACCCCTATAGGCAATTCTTGTAGAATACCAAACGGACGGAACCCACGGCCATCAAAGGCCTTAAGGATGGTGGGGGATTGGTTCAACGAAGGAGAACCAAGCGATCTCCAACATTGAATCGACATAATACACGTAGAAGCTCCCTCATCAATCACAGTCCGATGAATAGGCCTGTTTTTGACTATCACTGGGATTTGGAAAGCCATTTGATGGGGGAGACGTGGTGTACTATTTTCTAGATCAAAGATCATTAGGTTCGGGTCCTGAACATCGACAGCTCCAATAGCCGACAAAAGCAATTTTCGTTGCGCTGGACATGATTGCAGCACTTCGAGTGCCGACATTGCTGAAGGTGAAACAGCTAAGTCTTCAACAATGTTGTAATTCTGGGCTGCTCTCGCATGTGGATTGAAAGCAGACCTTCGAAGTACACCCTTGGCGGGCGGCTTAATCACTAAGTCTGGGTTAGGTTTTTCGATCTGTAGTGGATCGGAACCAGGAGCTGAGGTTGATGGGTTAGAGTGAGAAGATTCTGCTTCTTTACCATCAACAGGAGCCTTACTACCATAATCTTGCGATCGAGTCGCAATCCTGACATGAGACATCATCAAAATGGGTTCTTCACTGGCATTCGAAGAAGAACCTATCATCTTATTCTCCTGCTCTGGAAATGGATTCTTTAACACAGCAGGAGTGGGAGAACCTTTGACTATTTTCACTACCTCGGCCCGATGAGGGCAGTCTCTCGTAAAATGATCTTCTTCACAAATGAGACAAGGATAACGAGGTTTGCGCTTTTCGTCATTGGTTTCCGACTTTTCTGTTTTCTCCTTTGGAGCCTTGTCTGCTTTGGCCTTCTTCTTTCCTTTCTTCTTTCCACCGTTTTTTGGTTTGGCCGTAGATGACTCTACAGCGTGAATGTCGGCGGTGAGTTCAGGAGAAGACTCTCCTGTCGGAGAATCAGGCAAAGTGATAATTGGAGTAGTTGAAGCCTTGGAAGACTTCTTCTTACTCTTCGTAGTCACGATACCAATCATACCATCAGCGGCATGAGATCCCGAAGGAGCAGCAGCGATTTGGTTTGACTTTGGAAGATCCGGAATTTTCTCGTGTAACGTACCCGACTGAGTGTAAACTAAGTCAAGGTATTGTGCTTGAGCAATGACTTGCTCCTCAGTAACTACTCCGGCCTTAGCTACATCTTCAGTAATTCTTGGTAATAATGATTTGACAAACCATTCAGCTAAGATTTGGTCCGGGATAAAAACTTTCACTAATCTCCTTCGACGTCTCCACTCATGGATGTGATCAGAAATGTACGTGGATGTCGATTGTTTTAGCGAAGTTAATAATTCTGTACCATTATCGTATCTGACTGGTAACTGAAAATGAGTTAAGAACGAGGTAGCTAACTGGCTAAAGTTGTAAAAAGAGGCCCGTGGCAACTCAATGTACCACTTGGCTGCGAGACCAATGAGTGTACGCTGGAAAAGACGTAAGCGGATGGAATCATCTGAGATGGAATTTGATGCACACCAGAGGTGGTAAGTCATCACGTGATTGGACGGATCCTCTCCAGACTTACCTTCGAACTTGGGTATATCGCTGGGCAACTTATTTGGCATTGGCGGCCAGAACTGAAGATATTGAATTGGATCGTTCGTTAGGCGCGTCAAGTCGGGTAAATCTAAAGTTGCAATAAACGGTAACTGCCGGTTAGGATCTCTAAAACTCTGAGTCACAATACCAGCCCCAGGAGGAGGATATCCAGGATAACTAGGAACAGGAGTCGCATTGGGGATATTATATCCTCCTGGAAAACCAGGATTAACCGGACCGTACTGGGGTTGCTGAGGTTGTTGATAAGTGTACCCAGGATACGGTTGATACTGGTAAACCGGTTGTTGGGCAGCTTGCCCAGGTTGATACTGTCCCTGGTACGGAGGTTGAACAAATTGAGGTTGAGTAGTAACAACCGTACTTGTACCAGGTGGCCTACAGGCATCTGGACTGTGGTTTGAACCGTAGATCCAGACAACGGTACAGATGTCTGAGGAGTGGTTACAGGGACAGTAGAAACCGGAGCTGCCGATACTCCAGAAGTAAGCATGGTAGATGTAGCGGTAGTTGCTGCAGCCGTGTGAGGTGGAGTACCAGGTGCAATTGGCGGCTGAGTAACTACCGAAGTTACAGGGGTCTGAACACTTGACTGGACAGGTTGCGGTTGCTGGGGTGGACCAGGAACTACAGGTTGTCCTGCTTGAGGTACCGACTGTATACTTGGTTGCGACATCTGTTGACCCTGTGACGGATCCCATGTTAACATTCCAGGGTATTGACTCGTAACAGGTTGAGGATACTGAGATCCATAGCCGTATTGAGGATAGGGTTGATAACTGTAAGGTGCAGTCCCATATGATTGCCCTTGAGGTGGTTGATAACTTTGACCAGGGTATTGACCCGTAGGTTGATAACCTTGAGGTAAATACGAGTACTGGGGTTGACCTTGACCTTGAGGTTGGTATCCTTGAGGTTGATACTCTTGGGGTACGTACCCTTGGGGTTGATACCCTTGGGGTTGATACCCTTGAGGTTGCCATCCTTGAGGTTGCCATCCTTGAGGTTGATATTGATACTGAGGTTGACTTTGGGGTACATATTGAGGCTGGGGTTGATACCCTTGGGGTTGATACCCTTGAGGTTGCCCCCCAGACACGAATGAAGTACCTTGAGGTTGCCCCCCAGGCATTAACGAAGGTTGCCCCCCAGGCGGTAATTGGCCACCTTGAGGTTGGTTAACGGGAGTTGAACCTGACATCATATAAACATCACCTATACTCAATGGTACATTACCACTGTTTCCAACTAATAACCCATGATCAATGGGTTGAGGAGATGCTCCCGCAAAGGTACCAGAAAGTGATTGATACCCAGTAGGAACAGAAGGACCGCCATGTAAAAATGATTCAGGACTTTGCGTAAACACAGATGACTGACCAGACATATTTACAGGAGTATGAATTCCTCTAGGTGGAAAAGGAGTACGAGGTGTAGAAAAACCTACTGAGTTGTCTAAAAAATTGGTTAATGCAAGGTACCAAGATTCACTTCTAGGAGGACTGTAAAAGATGGATTCACGCTCCCTTAGATCAAGGGTAATTAGATCTTCAGAATCAGAAACGCCTATTTCTTCCTCTGGAACAAGTTCTTCTATAGCAATTAATCCAACAGGAAGATTTTCGGTGATAATTCTTTCTATTCTTGGTGAATCAGGAACACTAGGAGTTGGAGTAACAGGTTCGGAAATTTCAGGTTCTTCGCCTGTTTCACTGGCAGATGAAAAACTACCAGCAAGCTCGGAAACTGTAACAGCTTCGGGATTGTAACCTGTTTCTAAACTTTGGTAATCTGGATGGACTACCAAGGAAGATTCTCCTTCTTCAGGTGAACCTACTCTACTGTCACTAGGAGGAGTTACAAGGACCTTTAAACCTTCTAAATTACTGGGGTCGTCTCGAGGAGGTGAACCCCTGAGTTCACGGGATCTTCTCAACAATTCGGCCACAGAAACAACTTCAGGAGACTGGCCCGCAATGCGACGGGACCGTCTCGGTAATTCCGCCACAATTAAAGATTTTTAACTACAACACACGAAAACAAAGTAAAAAATTTCAAATCAAACCACCTAAGTCTTCTAAAGAACCAAACAAATTTGAAGCACACGCCTAAATAATCTAGAGCGTCAAAGCACACACAAACAGTATCTTCCGGACCAAAAGCGCTAGTTGGTGATTAGGTCCAACCTCGCAGGATTCAGTACAGAAATGGCGGGTGGAACAGTTACGCCGACAACCTGCTTAATGAATAGACTGGACCAAGTTCCTCCACTTTAACCGTCTCGAAGTGAAGCGAACCCCCCAGAAAATCCAAGTGAGTATAGCCGACGTCTGCTCCAGGTACAGTGGGACCTTCCCTCCACCGTCACCTTGGGTAGAATCCTAGATATTATGGCCACTAAGGTTACCAATCACAACAATTACACCTGGGGGAACAGTCTAAACTCCGACAGCACGCAAGGGCAGAGTAACAAGCTCAATCCCCTTACCGGCTCCTTGACAGTAATCCAAGGTTTACCGATAAGTGACCCCTGGCTCCTCGACAATGGTTAATCCGAGGTTTACCGTTTGTAATACGTACTGTCTGGCGTCGTTCCCAACGAGGGAGGAATGATCCCCTCACTGGTTCGGACACGAGCTCGTGCTTCTCCTTTAAGAGGAGCTTTCCCAGAATGTAACTGAAACAATTGGATTTATTCTACTCAAGATAGACTAACTGTTTGGTTTTGTAGTCTTGGAGAGTTAAGTACTCACCTACTCCAAGACCCTAGCCTAAGCTATGTTGGTGCTTCAGAGCCCTAGAAAATAAAAGTTACTAGTTGATTTTAATTTAAGCGTTACTTTTAAGGTTGTTCTTTAAGTCAAAAGGTGATGGAAGTGAAACTAGTGGTGTGTTGACTCGACTCAAAACCACTACAAAATGCACCTAGGATGATTTATCCACTACTTTACTTTTTCGATGAATTGTTTTAACTAAAAAGTTGAGAGAATGCAATCTTTATAAAAGCAACTTCTTAATTGAAGACAATCAAAGAAACAATTCGTTTTTCTTCCAAGCATAAAAACATAACTTCTCTTTACATGCACGAAAAAACTCTTTTCTTCTTTGAAAAACAAAAAGCTACTTGAAACAAGACTTTTTAAAGAAGATGTTTTTGTATTTTTCTTTTAATAAAGCAAATAAATCTAATATAACCAAAAATCAATCTTAACAACTATTAAAATCTATGAAAATCCACTCATAAGCAAACTAAAGGCAAATTTATTCTAAGCAATTTAAATAGGCCAAAACTAACAATGATTATTCTAAGGTGTTTTACTTGATCACAATCAAATCAAGGACTAGCTTATTGCAGAACCAAAAACTAGCCAAAACAAAACTCTAATCTTTTTGTTCTTTTTGTAAAATGGAAATCAACACTTTATAAACAAGCAATTCGAAATTTGACCCAAAACAACTTAAATGGCAAGCTGCTCAAACAAGGAGACTTTACGACAGGCCCGACTTCTAAGAAGGTTGACTAACCAGAGAGATCTAAGGCTGGACAACTTTCTACGCTCAAAGTCACTACAGAACCTATCCAAAAATCAAACCCTAGGTCTAAACTTCGTTGAAATCCACTAAAACACTCAAAGCTCACAAAACCAGTTCAGGTGAGAATTCTTGACAGGGTACTAAAGGATCTGGGCAGAAAACACTAAGAAAAATGAAAATCTAAAAGCAATTTAAAGCAAAAATGGAATTTTCTTAACTTTTACAGGAAGACGCAGGCCACCCGTTGTCACAGGTGCGGGCCCGCTCTGTGCAGACGGCAACAGCGCGTCCAAGGACGCACTGTGCAGTACTCAGAGGGTGCGTCCTTCTGGAAAAAGGAAGAAAAACCAAATCTAACTAAATCTAAAGCTAAGCCACCCAAATACTAATTCTCACAGTCAAAAACCAGAAAATAAAAATGATTTTCTCAAAGCAAAGTTCATATAAAGGAAAAGACTCTCTCATTAATGGATTCCCCAGCGGAGTCGCCAATTTGTCGTGGCGGAAAAAGTCATTTGGGCTGACACAACTGACCTCCCTAGGAGTCTAAACTCGCTAGCGACAAACAAGACAAAATGGAGTGATCTTTCTCTAAATATACCTTTTATAACATGAAAAGTACAAGTGTTTAGGCTTACCTTATTCCAAAACGCTGTTGTTGTAGTTCGTCCTTGCCGATCCGGATGAGCTCTTCCTTCAAGTCAATTCCTGCAACCACAAACAATCAAACAATTACCGAGCACTTGTATTTCATATAATAAAACATACATTCAACATGCAGACCAAGGAACACATGAAATAACTCATTAACACAAGCTATTGAGAAAAATAAACCAGTTTGTATTAATAACGAAACAAAGAAACTCTTACAACCTGGCCTTGGTGTTGTGCAAGTTCCTCCCAGGGTCAATCAAGTGTTTTCCTCTACTTTGACAAAGCTCACCCACTTCCAAGTAGAATCATGTAAAGACAATCTCTCCTCACAAAGGTTCTAATGGAAGACCTAAATCCTGCAGCATTTACCCAAAGAAAATGTATAGCTCCAACCTCCCCTCCTTCTGGCTCAATGCCTTTATTTATAGTGCTGTAAAGAGGTTATTCAGGTCCACTATCAATGGGATCATCCCCCTCTATGGGTGGGATAGCTCCCTTATTGATGGGATAAGCTCCCTCTTAATAGAGATACATGAACCAACTGGAGGCGCATCCATTTCATCAAACCGACCTCTAGAATGTTCTAGAAGTAACCACAAGTAACTTTTTCAAGATAAAACTTGCGAATTTTGCCTTTTACAGAAGGACGCACCTGTCCTTTAACATACAGAGCGTCCATGGACGCAGTTTTTGTGAACATGGCCTGCGTCCCCGCAGGTAAGGCTAGAGAGAACCTGCGACCCCAGAGATAAACATAGTTTTTACAAGACTTTCTCTCTTCTTTGAGTTTGAGATGGATAACAGAGGCATAAGACTTGCCTAAGAGGGTAGCATGACTGTTGATTTGAGCCATACTAACTGTAAGTAGTCAAGGTGACATTTTTTAGTGTAACAAGGATGCTTCTATAGACTACAATTCAGGCGGCGCTGCCGCCCGATTTTCATGCTGGGCTCTTCCCGGTTCGCTCGCCGCTACTAGGGGAATCCTTGTAAGTTTCTTTTCCTCCGCTTAATTATATGCTTAAACTCAGCGGGTGTTCTCGCCTGAGCTGAGGTCGCAAAGTTAGAGCTAAATCCGCCCTACCCCATGGGAGGACAAGAGAGAGCAAAGCAAGTTCGAGCAATGCCACACAAAGCCTGCATCGGCTAACGCCAACTGCCCATCCAAGGGGACAAGATCACTGGTCGCCGACGCACGCCATGAAACATCGCTTGAGGTATTTCAGCCGACTGCACCGCACAGGGCACGGACGACCAGCTCTGCTGCTTCCTAGCATATTGCAGGGAGCACGTTTGAATGGGATGCGACGCCTAGACAGACGTGCCCTCGACCGAGGCCTCGGGCGCAAATTGCATTCAAAAACTCGATGATTCACGGGATTCTGCAATTCACACTAAGTATCACATTTCGCTACGTACTTCATCGTAACAAGAGCCGAGATATCCGTTGCCGAGACTCGTTTCCACGTACTACCAAAAAATCGGCCACAAAACTAAATAGGGGCAACCCCCCCACAACAAATGTAAGGCCAAGGGGAAAAATGAGGAAAAATGCATGAGAGAAAGAGAAACAAAGGTGTCTAACCCCCTCACGGGGGGAGGCTCGAACAGAGGACAATCTCCCCCCAGCACCACGCCCTCGCAAAGGGGGGGAAATGCGTGGGACAATGATCGAGAAGGACTAGGGTGGCCACCCCCGGAGCTCGCACTGCTTTTATCCCTTCCCCGACACCAGCCCACAACAATTCCCCCTTTTCTCCGTAGAGCTAGGGACCGAAAGGAAGAGAACAGGGTAGAAAACAAAGCACAAATAAAGCACAAGCCTCCCAAGCCCCGTGCCTTCGGAAAAAGGTGGGAATTGAAGGGGACGACGATCGAGAAGGATGAGGGTGGCCACCCTGGGAGCTCGCACTGTGTTTCATCCTTCCGGAACACCAATCTAGAACAATCCCACCTTTTCTCCGTAAAGCTAGGGGCCACGAGGAAGAAGGGAAGAGAACAACAAGAGAGAAAGGGATATATCAACCGTGGCTACCGCCTCACAAGGGGAGGCTTCAAATAGAGAACAAGCTTCCCCAACCTCATGCCTTCGCAAAAAGGGGGGAACTGTAGGGGACGACGATCGAGAAGGACTAGGGTGGCCACCCTGGGAACTCTCACTACTTTTCGTCCTTCCCAAACACCAATCCACAACAATCCCACCTTTTCTCCGTAAAGCTAGGGGTCGAAAGAAGGGAAGAAAACAACATGAAAGAAAGAGAGATATCAAATGCGTCCACCGGCTCACAGGGGGAGGCTCAAACAGGGAACAAGCTTCCCCACCCCCATGCCTTCGCAAAAAGGGGGGGAACTGCAGGGGACGACGATCGAGAAGGACTAGGGTGGCCACCCTCGGAACTCGCACTGCTTTTCGTCCTTCCTGAACACCAATCCACAACAATCCCACCTTTTCTCCGTAAAGCCAAGGGGCCAAAAGCAAGAAGGGAAGAAAACAACAGGAAAGCAAGAG
>CM062817.1:1017901908-1017909408 GCA_031772625.1 Pinus tabuliformis
ACCACGATGCGAAGGCAAAGGAAGGAAGCAAATGAAAATCAAGAGGAGGGTCGCCACACAATACAAGGACACATATCCAAATAGGAGGAGGGATCGGGCAGCCCTGCACCCCACGCACCCTACGTACAGGCAACCTAGGAGATTTCCCACAGCTTTACCGACTGGATGATGAATAATTTTCCCCTACGGCCACCTCCACGCAAAGGAGGGAGGTCGAAGCGTTCCACCTCGAAATCCTTCTTCCAAATAAGACCAACCGAGCCCACAACCTCTTCTCAGAAATGCCCCCCGACCCTCTACGCCACGCACCGAGGCCACCTAGGAGTCCAACCGCGCCAAATGATGGTGGACCTCGATCACTTGACCGCTGTGGCAACCACGATGCGAAGGCAAAGGAAGGAAGCAAATGCAAATCAAGAGGAGGGTCACCACACAATACAAGGACACATATCCAAACAGGAGGAGGGATTGGGCAGCCCCGCACCCCACACACCCTACGTACATGCAACCTAGGAGATTTCCCACAGCTTTACCGACTGGACGATGAATAATTTTCCCCTACGGCCACCTCCACGCAAAGGAGGGAGGTCGAAGCGTTCCACCTCGAAATCCTTCTTCCAAATAAGACCAACCGAGCCCACAACCTCTTCTCAGAAATGCCCCCCGACCCTCTACGCCACGCACCGATGCCACCTAGGAGTCCACCCGCGCCAGCTGACAGTGGACCTCGATCACTTGACCGCCTGCGGCAACCATGATGCGAAGGCAAAGGAAGGAAGCAAATGCAAATCAAGAGGGACGCTACACAATACAAGGACACATATCCAAACAGGAGGAGGGATCGGGCAGCTCCGCACCCCACGCACCCTACGTACAGGCAACCTAGGAGATTTCCCACAACTTTACCTACAGGACGACAAATAAATTTCCCCTACGGCCACCTCCATGCAAAGGAGGTAGGTCGAAGCGTTCCACCTCGAAATCCTTCTTCCAAATAGCCCCAACCATCGATGACTATAGTAGTAGCAAGCCTCCTCCCCATTGGACCACAAGCGCATACACAATTGAAACAACAAATGCCCATAAACGTTGTGACTTAACATTTCCAACCGCAAAAGCCTGCCACGCACGCAAGATGCAAGGGAAAAGCCAACCCCTCGATCAAACATATGGGCCAACACATCTATCAAAACCTCAAAGCCAACGCAACCATGAACAATGTGCACCTTTCACACGGAAATAAAACCTACTGCTGGTATCATGGGAAGGGGCACGAGGGGACCAGGACGAGCTAGGGAGCCACACAACAAAAGCCCATACAGCTCCAAGAACTTGGAGAGCGGAAGGGGAATTGTTCACATATGCCTCCCGGGCCGAGCCTGGCCAACATTACCTCTCATGTGCTACCGAGTGGGGATGGAGTGAAGATGAAAATCAGCCGCCCTACAAACGACCCAAGGCCATCGTTCAGGCAAACCCAAAAATACAACTCGATAACCAACCCACCTTTCACACGGAAATAAAACCTATCGCTGGTATCATCTGGAGGGGCACGTGGGGACCAAGATGAGCCAAGGAGCCACACCGCAACAGCCCATACAGCTCCAAGAACTTGGAGAGTGGAAGGGGAATTGTTCACATATGCCTCCCAGGCCGAGCCTGGCCAACATCACCGCTCATGCGCTACCGAGTGGGGATGGAGAGAAGATGAAAATCGCCTGCCCTACAAACGACCCAAGGCCATCGTTTAAGCAAACCCGAAAACACAACTCGATTACCAACCCACCTTTCACACGGAAAGAAAACCTGTCGCTGGTATCATCTGGAGGGGCACACGGGGACCAAGACGAGCCACGGAGCCACACCACAACAACCCAAACAGCTCCAAGAACTTGTAGAGCGGAAGGGGAATTGTTCACATATGCCTCCCAGGCCGAGTGTGGCCAGCATTACCACTCATGCGCTACCGAGTGGGGATGGAGAGAAGATGAAAATCGGCGGCCCTACAAACGACCCAAGGCCATCGTTCAGGCAAACACGAAAACACAACTCAATTACCAACCCACCTTTCACACGGAAAGGAAACCTGTCGCTGGTATCATCTGGAGGGGCATGCGGGGACCAAGACGAGCCAGGGAGCCACACCACAACCGCCCATACAGCTCCAAGAACTTGGAGAGTGGAAGGGGAATTGTTCACATATGCCTCACAGGTCGAGCCTGGCCAACATTACCGCTCATGCGCTACCGAGTGGGGATGGAGAGAAGATGAAAATCGCAAGCCCTACAAACGACCCAAGGCCATCGTTCAGGCAAACGCGAAAACACAACTCAATTACCAACCCACCTTTCACATGGAAAGGAAGCCTGTCGCTGGTATCATCTGAAGGGGCACCCGGGGACCAAGACGAGCAAGGGAGCCACACAACAACAACCCATACAGCTCCAACAACTTGGAGAGCGGAAGGGGAATTGTTCACATATGCCTCCCAAGACGAGCCTGGCCAACATTACCGCTCATGCGCTACCGAGTGGGGATGGAGAGAAGATGAAAATCGCCCGCCCTACAAACGACCCAAGGCCATCGTTCAGGAAAACGTGAAAAAACAACTCAATTACCAACCCACCTTTCACACGGAAAGGAAACCTATCGCTGGTATCATCTGTAGGGGCACGCAGGGACCAAGACGAGCCAGGGAGCCACACAACAATAGCCCATATAGCTCCAAGAACTTGGAGAGTGGAAGGGGAATTGTTCACATATGCCTCCCAGGCCGAGCCTGGCCAAAATTACAGCTCATGCGCTACCGAGTGGGGATGGAGAGAAGATGAAAATCGCCCGCCCTAAAAATGACCCAAGGCCATCATTCAGGCAAACGTGAAAACAAAACTCAATTACCAACCCATCTTTCACACGGAAAGGAAACCTGTCGCTGGTATCATCTGAAGGGGCACGCGGGGACCAAGACGAGCCAGGGAGCCACACAACAACAGCCCATACAGCTCCAAGAACTTGGAGAGCAGAAGGGGAATTGTTCACATATGCCTCGCAGGCCAAGCCTGGCCAAAATTACAGCTCATGCGCTACCAAGTGGGGATGGAGAGAAGATGAAAATCGCCCGCCCTACAAACGACCCAAGGCAATCATTCAGGAAAACTCGAAAACACAACTCAATTACCAACCCACCTTTCACACGGAAAGGAAACCTGTCGCTGGTATCATTTGAAGGGGCACGCGGGGACCAAGACGAGCCAAGGAGCCACACCACAATAGCCCATACAGCTCCAAGAACTTGGAGAGCGGAAGGGGAATTATTCACATATGCCTCCCAGGCCGAGCCTGGCCAACATTACCGCTCATGCGCTACCGAGTGGGGATGGAGAGAAGATGAAAATCGCCCGCCCTACAAATGACCCAAGGCCATCGTTCAGGGAAACACGAAAACACAACTCAATTACCAACCCACCTTTCACACGGAAAGGAAACCTGTCGCTGGTATCATCTGAAGGGGCACACGGGGACCAAGACAAGCCAGGGAGCCACACCACAACAGCCCATACAACTCCAAGAACTTGAAGAGCGGAAGGGGAATTGTTCACATATGCCTCCCAGGCCGAGCCTGGCCAAAATTACCGCTCATGCGCTACCGAGTGGGGATGGAGAGAAGATGAAAATCGGCCGCCCAAAAAACGACCCAAGGCCATCATTCAGGCAAACGCGAAAACACAACTCAATTACCAACCCACCTTTCACACGAAAAGAAAACTTGTCGCTCGGATCATCTGGAATTTGAATGGGCCCCCGCATGACCGAAATGAAGCGGCAAGGGAGAGCTAGGCAAAGGAGCAGCAAGAACATGCACAAAGCCAACCTCAGGTCACAACTTAGCATTTTTCATACGGGCTCGTTAGCCCGTGTGCACCCTCGCCCGAACGAATTCGCATGGGCGCCCGAACGACCGAAACGAAGCCACAAGGGAGAGTCGGGCAAACGAGCTGCACGAACATGCACAAAGCCAACCTCGGGTCACAACTTAGCATTTTTGATATGGGCTCGTTCGCCCGGGCACGCCCTCGCCCGAACGACCCGCCCGAATGAGTTCACACGGGCGCCCTCAAACGACCCGCCCGAATGATTTTGCATGGGCGCCCGAACGACCGAAACGAAGCCACAAGGGAGAGCCGGGAAAACGAGCTGCATAAACGTGCACAAAGCCAACCTCGGGTCACAACTTAGCATTTTTGATACGGGCTCGTTCGCCCAGGTGCGCCCTCGCCCGAACGACCCGCCCGAACGAGTTCACACGGGCGCCCTCAAACGACCCGCCCAAACGACCGAAACGAAGCGACAAGGGAGAGCCGGGCAAACGAGCTACACGAACGTGCACAAAGCCAACCTCGGGTCACAACTTAGCATTTTTGATACGGGCTCGTTCGCCCAGGCGTGCCCTCGCCCGAACGACCCACCCGAACGAGTTCACACGGGTGCCCTCAAACGACCCGCCCAAACGAGTTCACACGGGTGCCCTCAAACGACCCGCCCGAATGACCGAAACGAAGCGACAAGGGAGAGCCAGCCAAATGAGTTGCACGAACGTGCACAAAGCCAACCTTAGGTCACAACTTAGCATTTTTGATACGGGCGCACCCTCGTCCAAACGACCCGCACGAACGAGTTCACGCGGGCGCCCTCAAAGGACCCGCCCGAACGACCGAAACGAAGCGACAAGGGAGAGCTGGGCAAACAAGCTGCACGAACGTGCAAAAAGCCAACCTCGGGTCACAACTTAGCATTTTTTATACAGGCTCGTTCACCCGAGTGCGTCCTCGCCCGAACGACCCGCCGGAACGAGTTCACGCGGGCGCCCTCAAACGACCGAAACAAAGCGACAAGGGAGAGCCGAGCAAACGAGCTGCACGAACGTGCACAAAACCAACCTCGGGTCACAACTTAGCATTTTTGATACGGGCGCACCCTCGCCCGAACGACCCGCACGAACGAGTTCACGCGGGCGCCCTCAAACGACCCGCCCGAACGACCGAAACGAAGTTACAAGGGAGAGTCGGGCAAACGAGCTGAACGAACGTACACAAAGCCAACCTCAGGTCACAAATTAGAAATTTTGATACGGGCTCGTTCACCCGGGCGCACCCTCGCCCGAACGACCCTCCCGAACGAGTTCACGCGGGCGCCCTCAAAGGACCTGCCCGAACGACCCAAACGAAGCGACAAGGGAGAGCCGGGAAAATGAGCTGCACGAACATGCACAAAGCCAACCTCGGGTCACAACTTAGCATTTTTGATACAGGCTCGTTCGCCCGGGCTCGCCCTCGCACGAACGAGTTCACACGGGTGCCCTCAAACGACCCGCCTGAACGATTGAAACGAAGCGACAATGGAGAGCCAGGAAAACGAGCTGCACAAACGTGCACAAAGCCAACCTCGGGTCACAACTTAGCATTTTTGATACGGGCGCGCCCTCGCCCGAATGACCCGCACGAACGAGTTCACACAGGTGCCCTCAAACGACGGCCCCAACGACCGAAACGAAGCGACAAGGGAGAGCCGAGCAAACGAGCTGCACGAACGTGCACAAAGCCAACCTCGGGTCACAACTTAGCATTTTTGATACGGGCTCGTTCTCCCGGGCGCGCCCTCGCCCGAACGAGTTCACACAGGCGCCCTCAAACGACCCGCCCGAACAACCGAAACGAACCGACAAGGGAGAGTTGGGCAAACGAGCTGCACGAACATGCACAAAGCCAACCTCGGGTCACAACTTAGCATTTTTGATATGGGTTCGTTCGCCCGAGCACGCCCTCGCCCGAACGACCCACCCGAACGAGTTCACGTGGGCACCCTCAAACGACCCGCCCGAACGACCGAAACGAAGCAACAAGGGAGAGCCGGGAAAACGAGCTGCACGAACGTGCACAAAGCCAACATCGGGTCACAACTTAGCATTTTTGATACGGGCTCGTTCGCCTGGGCGCGCCCTCGCCCGAACAACCCTGTAATGCCCTCGCGACTTGGGCAAGTGCGCGACGGGCAAAAAACCTTCACATGACGGTTAGACAACAAAGCGACCCAGGCAGGGCGACCCGTGGGCGACCTGTGCACGACGAGCGGGCGACCCGTGGACGACCCGTGCACGACGGGCGGGCGACTCGGGCGAGCGAACCGTGGGCGACCCGTGCACGACAGGCGGGCGGCCCGTGCACGCTGAGCCGACGGACATACACAGTGAGCCGAGCTGCGGGTGCAGTCACCCGAGTTGGCGAACAGGCACGGCAAGTCAAGGTTTGGTGCGAGCTGCGGACAGGGCGAGCTGGTGCGGCAGACAAGGCGGACAGATGAGCTGGTGTGGCGGATAGAAGGGCGACCCATGGGCGACCTGCACAGGACGAGCGGGCGGCCCGTGAGCAACCCGCACCCGATGGGCAGATGACCCGAGTGACGGACAACGCGGATGGACAGCGCGGTTGTGTGGAGCGCGGGTATGACAGCAGCGGGCGCGATTCAACAAAGGCGGGCGCGGTTCAACGACAGCGAAGGCACGGTGTGAAGGAAGGGCGACCCGGGCACGATGGGCGGGTGCCCCTTCACACGACGGGCGGCAGCAATGCGACAAACGACAACTACCAGGCAAAGTGCGACGAAAGGATGAGCTGTAATGCGACGTTCCAAAGTCGCATATGTAACTTAAGGAATGACCCGCCCGAACGAGTTCACATGGGCGCCCTCAAACGACCCGCCCAAACGACCGAAACGAAGCGACAAGGGAGAGCCGGGCAAATGAGCTACACGAACGTGCACAAAGCCAACCTCGGGTCACAACTTAGCATTTTTGATACGGGCTCGTTCGCCCGGGCGTGCCCTCGCCCGAACGACCCACCCGAACGAGTTCACACGGGTGCCCTCAAACGACCCGCCCGAACGAGTTCACACGGGTGCCCTCAAATGACCCGCCCGAACGACCGAAACGAAGCGACAAGGGAGAGTCGGGCAAATGAGCTGCACGAACGTGCACAAAGCCAACCTTAGGTCACAACTTAGCATTTTTGATACGGGCGCACCCTCGTCCGAACGACCCGCACGAATGAGTTCACGCGGGCGCCCTCAAACGACCCGCCCGAACGACCGAAACGAAGCGACAAGGGAGAGCTGGGCAAATAAGCTGCACAAACGTGCACAAAGCCAACCTCGGGTCACAACTTAGCATTTTTGATACAGGCTCGTTCACCCGGGTGCGTCCTCGCCCGAACGACCCGCCGGAACGAGTTCACGCGGGCGCCCTCAAACGACCCACCCAAACGACCGAAATGAAGCGACAAGGGAGAGCCGGGAAAATGAGCTGCACGAACGTGCACAAAGCCAACCTCGGGTCACAACTTAGCATTTTTGATAAGGGCGCACCCTCGCCCGAACGACCCGCACGAACGAGTTCACGCGGGCGCCCTCAAACGACCCGCCCGAACGACCGAAACGATGTTACAAGGG
>CM062817.1:1017911908-1017954408 GCA_031772625.1 Pinus tabuliformis
AGGAAACAAAACAAGACCAACAGAGCCCACAACATCTCTTAGAAATGCCCCCCGACCCTCCACACCACGCACCGAGGCCACCTAGGAGTCCACCCGTGCCAGCTGATGGTGGACCTCGATCACTTGACTGCCTGCGGAAACCACGATGCGAAGGCAAAGGAAGGAAGCAAATGCAAATCAAGAGGGTCGCTACACAATACAAGGACACATATCCAAACAGGAGGAGGGATCGGGCAGCTCCACACCCCACGCACCCTACGTACAGGCAACCTAGGGATTTCCCACAGCTTTACCGACCGGAGAATGAATAATTTTCCCCTACGGCCACCTCCACGCAAAGGAGGGAGGTCGAAGCGTTCCACCTCGAAATCCTTCTTCCAAATAGCCCCCACCATCGATGACTATAGTAGTAAGCCTCCTCCCCATTCGACCACGAGCGCATACACAATTGAAACAACAAGTGCCCCCCAACCCTCCCCGCAGAGAGGCCACCTAGGAGTCCACCCGAACAGCAGCAACGATGGACCTCAATCGCATGATCACCTGCGGCAACCTCAATGCAAAGGAAACGAAAGGAAACAAAACAACAAGACCAACCGAGCCCACAACCTCTCTTAGAAATGCCCCCGACCCTCCACGCCACGCACCGAGGCCACCTAGGCGGTCCACCCATGGCAGCTGATGGTGGACCTCGATCACTTGACCGCTGTGGCAACCATGATGCGAAGGCAAAGGAAGGAAGCAAATGCAAATCAAGAGGGTCGCTACACAATACAAGGACACATATCCGAACAGGAGGAGGGATCGGGCAGCCCCGCACCCCACGCACCATACGGACAGGCAACCTAGGGGATTTCCCACAGCTTTACCGACCGGACGATGAATAATTTTCCCCTACGGCCACCTCCATGCAAAGGAGGGAGGTCGAAGCGTTCCAACTCGAAATCCTTCTTCCAAATAAGACCAACCGAGCCCACAACCTCTTCTCACAACTTCCCCCCGACCCTCCACGCCACGCACCGAGGCCACCTAGGAGTCCACCCGTGCCAGCTGATGGTGGACCTCGAACAAATGACCGCTGCGGCAACCACGATGCGAAGGCAAAGGAAGGAAGAAAATGAAAATCAAGAAGATGGTCGCCACACAATACAAGGACACATATCCAAACAGGAGGAGGGATCGGGCAGCCCCGCACCCCACGCACCCTATGTACAGGCAACCTAGGAGATTTCCCACAGCTTTACCGACTGGACGATGAATAATTTTCCCTTACGACCACCTCCATGCAAAGGAGGGAGGTCGAAGCATTCCACCTCAAAATCCTTCTTCCAAATAAGACCAACCGAGCCCACAACCTCTTCTCAGAAATGCCCCCCGACCCTCTACGCCACGCACCGAGGTCACCTAGGAGTCCAACCGCGCCAGCTGATGGTGGATCTCGATCACTTGACCACTGCGGCAACCACGATGCGAAGGCAAAGGAAGGAAGCAAATGCAAATCAAGAGGAGGGTCACCACACAATACAAGGACACATATCCAAACAGGAGGAGGGATCGGGCAGCCCCGCACCCCATGCACCCTACGTACAGGCAACCGAGGAGATTTCCCACAGCTTTACCGACCGGACGATGAATAATTTTCCCCTACGGCCACCTCCACGCAAAGGAGGGAAGTCGAAGCGTTCCACCTCGAAATCCTTCTTCCAAATAAGACCAACCGAGCCCACAACCTCTTCTCAGAAATGCCCCCCGACCCTCCACGCCACGCACCGAGGCCACCTAGGAGTCCACCCGCGCCAGCTGACGGTGGACCTCGATCACTTGACCGCCTGCGGAAACCACGATGCGATGGAAAAGGAAGGAAGCAAATGCAAATCAAGACGGTCGCTACACAATACAAGGACACATATCCAAACAGGAGGAGGGATCGGGCAGCTCCGCACCCCACGCACCCTACGTACAGGAAACCTAGGAGATTTCCCACAGCTTTACCTACCAGACGATGAATAAGTTTTCCCTACGGCCACCTCCATGCAAAGGAGGTAGGTTGAAGCGTTCCACCTCGAAATCCTTCTTCCAAATAGCCCCCAGCATCGATGACTATAGTAGCAAGCCTCCTCCCCATTGGACCACAAGCGCATACACAATTGAAACAACAAATGCCCATAAACGTTGTGACTTAACATTTCCAACCGCAAAAGCCTGCCACGCACGCAAGATGCAAGGGAAAAGCCGACCCCTCGATCAAACATATGGGCCAACACATCTATCAAAACCTCAAAGCCAACACAACCATGAACGATGTGCACTTTGAAAGGAATGCCAACCCTTGACTTTACAACAAGGAGAACAGCACCTCACATCGCCCGATGGAAAAAGCAAGCAAGAGGGAGGGTAGGTGAATTACAACCAAAACCCTTCCACGTCCCTCTTAAATGTATGCATCTCAACCGACAATGCCAACACGGAAAGAGTACAAGCACAAGACACCAGCACCATAAACTGCCGAACAATGAAGAGGCTAGCCATCACAACGAGCCACAGCACAACAACTCATACAACTCCCAAAACATGGAGCAGAAGGGGAATTGTTCACATATGCCTCCAAGGACAAGCATGGCCAACATTACCGTCATGCGCTACCGAGTGGGTATGGAGAGAAGATGAAAATCGGACACCCTACAAACGACCCAAGGGCATTCTTGAGGCAAACCCGAAAAACCAACTCAATTACCAACCCACCTTTCACACGAAAAGAAAAACCATCCACACCAAATAGGGAGGAGGTGAACAATATAACGAGGAGCTAATTTCAATGGAGCCACAAATGGCTGCCCATCCCAATGAAATTTCTCTATTTGCAACAACCGACGGGCACGATAGCGACATAGGCAACGACTGAGTTTTGGGGCTTCCATCTGGGACCCGCAACAACGAAGGCTCAAAGGAGCGCCGAGAAAACTTTCAAAATTCTTATCGTTGGGATGGGAAAGAGGGACGGGGATGAGCATGGCCCACATTACCGCTCATGTGCTACCGAGCAGGGATGGAGTGAAGACGAAAACCGGCCGTCCTTCAAATGACCCAAGGCCATCGTTCAGGCAAACTCGAAAACACAACTCGATCACCAACCCACCTTTCACACGGAAAGAAAACCTACTGCTGGTATCATGGGAAGGGGCACGAGGGGACTAGGATGAGCCAGGGAGCCACACAACAAAAGCCCATACAGCTCCAAGAACTTGGAGAGCGGAAGGGGAATTATTCACATATGACTCCTAGGCCGAGCCTGGCCAACATCACCGCTCATGCGCTACCGAGTGGGGATGGAGAGAAGATGAAAATCGCCTGCCCTACAAATGACCCAAGGCCATCGTTCAAGCAAACCCGAAAATACAACTCGATTACCAACCCACCTTTTACACGGAAAGAAAACCTGTCGCTGGTATCATCTGGAGGGGCACGTGGGGACCAAGACGAGTCACGGAGCCACACCACAACAGCCCAAACAACTCCAAGAACTTGGAGAGCGGAAGGGGAATTGTTCACATATGCCTCCCAGGCCGAGCGTGGCCAGCATTACCGCTCATGCGCTACCGAGTGGGGATGGAGAGAAGATGAAAATCGACGGCCCTACAAACGACCCAAGGCCATCGTTCAGGCTAACGCGAAAACACAACTCAATTACCAACCCTCCTTTCACACAGAAAGGAAACCTGTCGCTGGTATCATCTGAAGGGGCACGCGGGGACCAAGACGAGCCAGGGAGCCACACAACAATAGCCCATACAACTCCAAGAACTTGGAGAGCAGAAGGGGAATTGTTCACATATGCCTCCCAGGCCGAGCCTGGCCAAAATTACAGCTCATGCGCTACCGAGTGGGGATGGAGAGAAGATGAAAATCGCCTGCCCTACAAACGACCCAAGGCAATCCTTTAGGAAAACGTGAAAACACAACTCAATTACCAACCCACCTTTCACACGGAAAGGAAACATGTCGCTGGTATCATCTGAAGGGGCACGCGGGGACCAAGATGAGCCAAGGAGCCACACCACAATAGCCCATACAGCTCCAAGAACTTGGAGAGCGGAAGGGAAATTGTTCACATATGCCTCCCAGGCCGAGCCTGGCCAACATTACCGCTCATGCGCTACCCAGTGGGGATGGAGAGAAGATGAAAATCGCCCACCCTACAAAAGACCCAAGGCCATCGTTCAGGGAAACGCGAAAACACAACTCAATTACCAACCCACCTTTCACACGGAAAGGAAACCTGTCACTGGTATCTTCTGAAGGGGCACACGGGACCAAGACGAGCCAGGGAGCCACACCAAAACAACCCATACAGCTCCAAGATCTTGGAGAGTGGAAGGGGAATTGTTCACATATGCCTCCCAGGCCGAGCCT
Organism: Pinus tabuliformis; assembly: GCA_031772625.1. Classification (NCBI taxonomy): domain Eukaryota; kingdom Viridiplantae; phylum Streptophyta; class Pinopsida; order Pinales; family Pinaceae; genus Pinus; species Pinus tabuliformis. The sequence goes on from CM062817.1 coordinate 1,017,916,319, forward strand.
GGCCAAAATTACTGCTCATGCGCTACCGAGTGGGGATGGAGAGAAGATGAAAATTTGCCGCCCAACAAACGACCCAAGGCCATCATTCAGGTAAACGCGAAAACACAACTCAATTACCAACCCACCTTTCACACGGAAAGAAAACTTGTCGCTCAGATGATCTGGAATTTGAATGGGCCCTCGCATGACCGAAATGAAGCAGCAAGGGAGAGCTAGGCAAAGGAGCAGCAAGAACATGCACAAAGCCAACCTCGGGTCACAACTTAACATTTTTCATATGGGCTCGTTGGCCCGTGTGCACCCTCGCCCGAACGAATTCGCATGGGCGCCCGAACGACCGAAACGAAGCCACAAGGGAGAGCCGGGCAAACGAGCTGCACAAACGTGCACAAAGCCAACCTCGGGTCACATCTTAACATTTTTGATATGGGCTCGTTCGTCCGGGCACGCCCTCGCCCGAACGAGTTCACACGGGTGCCCTCAAGCGACCCGCCTGAATGATTTTGCATGGGCGCCCGAACGACCGAAACGAAGCCACAAGGGAGAGTCGGGAAAACGAGCTGCATGAACGTGCACAAAGCCAACCTCGAGTCACAACTTAGCATTTTTGATACGGGTTCGTTCGCCCAGGCACTCCGTCGCCCGAACGACCCGCCCGAATGAGTTCACACGGGCGCCCTCAAACGACCCGCCCGAACGACCGAAATGAAGCGACAAGGGAGAGCCAGGAAAACGAGCTACACGAATGTGCGCAAAGCCAACCTCGAGTCACAACTTAGCATTTTTGATACGGGCTCGTTCGCCCAAGCGCGCCCTCGCCCGAACGACCCGCCCAAACGAGTTCACACTGGTGCCCTCAAACGACCCGCCCGAACAACCGAAACGAAGCAACAAGGGAGAGCCGGCCAAACAAGCTACACGAACGTTCACAAAGCCAACCTCAGGTCACAACTTAGCATTTTTGATACGGGCGCACCCTCGCCCGAACGACCTGCACGAACGAGTTCACACGGGCGCCCTCAAACGACCTGCCTGAACGACTGAAACGAAGCGACAAGGGAGAGCCGGGCAAATGAGCTGCACGAACGTGCACAAAGCCAACCTCGGGTCACAACTTAGCATTTTTGATACGGGCTCATTCACCCGGGCGCGCCCTCGCCTGAACGACCCGCCCGAACGAGTTCACACGGGCGCCCTCAAATGACCCGCCCGAACGACCGAAACGAAGCAACAAGGGAGAGCCGGGAAAACAAGCTGCACGAATGTGCACAAAGCCAACCTCGGGTCACAACTTAGCATTTTTGATACAGGTGCACCCTCGCCCGAATGACCCACACGAACGAGTTCACGCGGGCGCCCTCAAACGACCCGCCCGAACGACTGAAACGAAGTGACAAGGGAGAGTCGGGAAAACGAGCTGAATGAACATACACAAAGCCAACCTCGGGTAACAACTTAGTATTTTTGATACGGGCTCGTTCGCCCGGGCGCACCCTCGCCCGAACGACCCTCCCGAACGAGTTCACACGGGCGCCCTCAAACGACCCGCCCGAACGACCCAAACGAAGCGACAAGGGAGAGCCGGGAAAACGAGCTGCACGAACGTGCACAAAGCCAACCTTGGGTCACAACTTAGCATTTTTGATACGGGCTCGTTCGCCTGGGCGCGCCCTCGCCCGAACGAGTTCACACGGGTGCCCTCAAACGACCCGCCTGAACGACCGAAACGAACCGACAAGGGAGAGCCGGGAAAACGAGCTGCACAAACGTGCACAAAGCCAACCTCGGGTCACAACTTAGCATTTTTGATACGGGCGCGCCCTCGCCCGAATGACCTGCACGAACGAGTTCACGCAGGTGCCCTCAAACGACCGCCCCAACGACCGAAACGAAGCGACAAGGGAGAGCCGGGAAAACGAGCTGCACGAACGTGCATAAAGCCAACCTCGGGTCACAACTTAGCATTTTTGATACGGGCTCGTTCACCCGGCGTGCCCTCGCCCGAACGAGTTCACGCAGGCGCCCTCAAACGACCCGCCCGAACGACCCAAACGAAGCGACAAGGGAGAGCCGGGAAAACGAGCTACACGAACGTGCATAAAGCCAACCTCGGGTCACAACTTAGCATTTTTGATACGAGCTCGTTCGCCCGGGTGTGCCCTCGCTCGAACGACCCGCCCGAACGAGTTCACATGGGCACCCTCAAACGACCCGCCCGAACGACCGAAACGAAGCGACAAGGGAGAGCCGGGCAAACGAGCTGCACGAATGTGCACAAAGCCAACCTCGGGTCACAACTTAGCATTTTTGATACGGGCTTGTTCGCCCGGGCGCGCCCTCGCCCGAACCACCCTGTAACGCCCTTGCGACTTGGGCAAGTGCGCGACGGGCAAAACACCTTCACACAATGGTTAGACAACAAAGCGACCCGGGCAGGGCGACCCATGGGCGACCCGTGGGCGACCCGTGCACGACGGGTGGCGACCCGGGCGAGCGAACCGTGGGCGACCCGTGCACGACGGGCGGGCGACCCGTGCACGGTGAGCCGGCGGACATGCACAGCGAGCCGAGCTGCGGGTGCAGTCACCCGAGCTGGCGAGCAGGCATGGCAAGTCAAGGTTCGGTGCGAGCTGCAGACAGGGTGAGCTGGTGCGGCAGACAAGCCAGATAGACGAGCTGGTGTGGCGGACAGAAGGGCGACCCGTGGGCAACCTGCAAAGGACGGGCGGGCGACCCGTGAGCGACTCGCGCCCGATGAGCAGATGACCCGAGCGACGGACAACGCGGATGGACAACGTGGTTGTGTGGAGCGCGGGTATGACAGCAGCAGGCGCGATTCAACAAAGGCGGGCGCGGTTCAACGGCAGCGAAGGCACGGTGTGAAGGAAGGGCGACTCGGGCACGATGGGCGGGTGCTCCTTCACATGACGGGTGGCAGCAATGCGACGAACGACAGCGACCAGGCAAAGTGCGACGAAAGGGCGAGCTGTAATGCGACGTTCCAAAGTCGCATATGTAACTTAAGGAAAATATGCGATGGAGTGTGGAAGCTTTATATTGGGCGTAGGGAGGTCTTGCACTTGGGCAAAGGCCGACCTGCCAAATAATAAAGCAAGGGCTTCTAACATGTTTTAGGGGGTCGGCTTGAGAGCTTGACACCCCTCCATCGAATGGATAGCCAACGTATATATTGGCAGCGCAGAGGCTTCATTTCATCATCAAGCACTTCGCTCTCTCTCTACATTCGATCTAGAGGTAAAGAGGATGCAGCAAGAAGTGCGCATCTCTCATGCGCATAAGAGAAGTGCGCAGTTTTAGCAAGGGACTGTTTATGGGTCGACGGTACACGGTAAAAGGCAGTTTGGTGCGGAATCGAATTGGAGGAGTTCTGGTGGCTCGGGTGAGCACGCTCCTACCAAGAGAGGTTGGCATTGAATTGTAAAAAGGTTGTCTATGCCTATATTGTAAAAGATTCTAAGTGTTGGCCGAGGACTTTGCCCGGCACACTTGTATGTATTGTTGAAGAATTTCATAATATATTGATATCGGGTGAACTTGTTCGGGAGTTGCCCCTCCCTCTATAATTGTGTGCAATTGTTATGTTCATGGTTTAATTGCATATCGATTATGAATGTGTATGAAGATTAATGCATTTTACTTAATTGAGAAAGATGAATTAAGTATGTTTATGTGAAAGGCATAGTCCATGTGTGCAAGTATTAATAAAAAGAAAGTACACGGTGGTGCCGCACCTCGCCAGACACGGTTGGAAGACTACCGTAGGCTTGGGGGCGTGACAGGTTATATCAGAGCAGGGTTGCTCATGGAGACTTGGACAAGGTTCTTACAAGGGAAGTAATGAATTGTTGAGACTAGGTCGCAGAAGAAGATGGCAGCTAACTCTAGGGTTGGGTCTAGCCATACAATGAAGGACACCGTGAAGGATACTACTCTTGGGTTCATGGAGAAAGTGATTGAAAGAATGGAGACTTTGGAGAACTCCTAGAACCAAGATGTGGACTCACTTGCTAAAGAGCGAGAAGCCATCTCAAAGGTCAGGGAAGAGCTTGAATAACTCCGTGCACAACATGAGGAGCTCAAGACACAGTATGAGTACACCGATATTATGTGTACACAACTTGAAGTAAGGGTCAAGGAGGTCGAAGAATCAAGAGATCAGGGTCTTTCAGAGATCGTGAACTTGAAAGGAACTCTTGACAAGGTAAATAAAAATCTCGATCAAGCCAAGGATGAGATTGCGGTATTGAAGAGGGCCATGAGACATAACTCAGGTGGAGGAGTGCCTCATGTGAAGGTCAAAGAACCGGAATCTTATGATGGTACAAGGAGTGCAAAGACTCTTGGAAACTTCTTGTGGTACATGGAGCAGCACTTGGAACGATTGAGTCTACCTGATGGGGAGACACAAGTCAAGGTGGCCGCTCAATTCCTGACAAATGATGCCAAGATGTGGTGGCGAAGGAGGGTGGATCAGATTATCAATGGTAATGCTGATGACATCACTTCGTGGGATGACATGAAGAAAAATTTGGAGACCCATTTCAGTCCTCAGGATGAAACGTGGGAAGCAAGGACGAAGATCAAGTTGATCAAACAAACCGAAGCCTACAAGCATACCAGCGAGAGTTCTCAAGTGCAGCTCTGGAACTTCCCGACATGGCGGAAAGGGACAAGGTGCTCAACTTTATTATTGGGTTGAAGCCTTGGGCACGCAATGAGGTGAAGAGGCAGAAAATTAGAACACTTGAGGAAGCTTTTGCTTCGGTTGACAGGTTGGTGGACCACTACGATGAGACTTCTAATGAGAAAAAGAAGTCCGACAAGCCAAAAGAAAAAAAGAAGGAGGACGCTCTAAAATCAGATGATAGTCTGAAAGCAAAGAAGCCTTTGAAGTGTTGGATATGTGCAGGACCACATGTGGTCAAGAATTGCCCCTCTAAACCAAAGTTGACCGCTATTACACAACCTGATGAGGATGACAATGCTTCTGTAGGGATGATGCAGATACTTGGTGCCACTGCTACTACGGAAGTGGCTTCTAAGAGAGATCCGGAAAGAAAGAGGTTGGAGTATGTTTAGATGAAGATTGGTGATGTCGATGTACTCACTATGATCGATAGTGGGGCTTCACATAACTTCATGAGTGAAGACACTGCAAGGAGACTTGGGCTGAAATTTGTACCAGTGAAGGAACAAATGAAGACAGTGAATTCTCCTCCTATGGCAATCCTTGGTATGGCCGAAAAGGTGGACACTACACTTGGTGGATGGACTGGAAAGGTGGACTTCACTATAGTACGGATTGATGACTATGAGGCAGTATTGGGGATGGAGTTCATGAAACAGTTTGAGGCTATGGTTGTACCACATTTGAGGAAACTCTAAATTTATGATGGAAGGGAAGATGTGCCCATTGGTGTTCCAACCATTGGTGTGAAAAAACCCGATCATAAGTTGGGAGGAATGCAAATGGAGGACAAGGGGAAGGTGGACAAGCGGTTGTCTACGGTAGAGGCAAAGCTTGCAGAGCAGTCATTGGTCATCCAATCACTTTCGGATAACATCTTGGACTTGTCAAGAAGGCTAGAGCTGGTGGAGGATGATGATGATGATGATGAGATATATGTGAGGCCGAATATCTAGAAGGAAGATCGGGAAGCATATCTACAAAGGATGGAGGTTGAGGATCCTGACAGATGGATTGAATTGATTAGTGAGGGAGAGCCTTCAGGATCTTCTCCCTCCACATCGTCTTAGATGACATAGAAGATGGGGCTCATTGTTGGCTACTCAAGGCAGTGAGCCCTTAAGCATGTTTGAGCAGTTATGATGATCATGACGTGCTACAGAAAGATGGGGTTTCCATGGACCTGAGCATGGGATCGTGGAGATGAGTGTTGGCACATGACTAGGATGTGTAGCACTTGTTGATATGCATGGGCAGTTTGCACATGGAGATGACTTGATGAAGATGGGACCTTATATATGTTGCAGTGATGTTTTACTTATATGGAGGAGTCTACATCATGGTCGATGTCAGTCTTGGTGGAGAGCTGCCAGGATGATGTGTTGTCGGGACGACAACGTTTTCGGGTGGAGGAGAGTGCAACGCCCTTGTGACTTGGGCAAGTGCGCGACGGGCAAAACACCTTCACACGATGGTTAGACAACAAAGCGACCTGGGCAGGGCGACCCGTGGGCGACCCGTGCACGACGGGCGGGCAACCCGGGCGAGCGACCCATGGGCAACCCGTGCACGATGGGCGGGCGACCCGTGCATGGTGAGCCGGTGGACATACACATCGAGCCGAGCTGCGGGTGCGGTCACCCGAGCTGGCAAACAAGCACGGCAAGTCAAGGTTCGGTGCGAGCTGCGGACAGGGCGAGCTGGTGCGGTGGACAAGGCAGACAGACGAGCTGGTGCGGCGGACAGAAGGGCGAGCCGTGGGCGACCTGCACACGACGGGCGGGCGACCCGTGCCCGATGGGCAGATGACCCGAGCGATGGAGAAGGCGGATGGACAACACGGTTGTGTGGAGCGCGGGTATGACAGCAGCGGGCGCGATTCAACAAAGGCGGGCACGGTTCAACGGCAGTGAAGGCACGGTGCGAAGGAAGGGTGACCCGGGCACGATGGGTGGGCGCCCCTTCACACGATGGGCAGCAGCAATGCGACGAACGACAACGACCGAGAAAAGTGCGACGAAAGGGCGAGCTATAATGCGACATTCCAAAGTCGCATATGTAACTTAAGGAAAATATGCGATGGAGTGTGGAAGCTTTATATTGGGCATAGGGAGGCCTTGCACTTGGGCAAAGGCCGACCTACCAAATAATAAAGCAAGGGCTCCTAACATGTTTTAGGGGGTCGGCTTGAGAGCTTGAAACCCCTCCATCAAATGGATAGCTAGCGTATATATTGGCAGCACAGAGGCTTCATTTCATCATCAAGCACTTCGCTCTCTCTCTACATTCGATCTAGAGGTAAAGAGGACACAGCAAGAAGTGCTCATCTCTCATGTGCATAAGAGAAGTGCGCAGTTTTACCAAGGGACTGTTTGTGGGACGGCGGTACACGGTAAAAGGTAGTTTGGTGCGGAATCAAATTGGAGGAGTTCTGGTGGCTCGGGTGAGCACGCTCCTACCAAGAGAGGTTGGCATTGAATTGTAAAAAGGCTGTCTATGCCTATATTGTAAAAGATTCTAAGTGTTGGCCGAGGACTTTGCCCAGCACACTTATATGTATTGTTGAAGAATTTCATAATATATTGATATCGGGTGATCTTGTTCGGGAGTTGCCCCTCCCTCTATAATTGTGTGCAATTGTGATGTTCATGGTTTAATTGCATATTGATTATGAATGTGTATGAAGATTAATGCATTTTACTTAATTGAGAAAGACGAATTAAGTATGTTTATGTGAAAGGCATAGTCCATGTGTGCAAGTATTAATAAAAAGTAAGTACACGGTGGTGCCGCACCTTTCCAGACACGGTTGGAAGACTACCGTAGGCTTGGGGGCGTGACACACCCGCCCGAACGAGTTCAAGCGGGTGCCCTCAAACGACCCTCCCGAACGACCCAAATGAAGCGACAAGGGAGAGCCGGGGAAACGAGATGCACGAACGTGCACAAAGCCAACCTCGGGTCACAAATTAGCATTTTTGATATGGGCTCGTTCGCCCGGGCGCGCCCTCGCCCGAACGACCCACCCGAACGAGTTCACACGGCGCCCTCAAACGACCCGCCCGAACGATTTCGCATGGGCACCCGAACGACCGAAACGAAGTGACAAGGAAGAGCCGAGCAAACAAGCAGCACGAACGTGCACAAAGCCAACCTCGGGTCACAACTTAGCATTTTTGATACGGGCTCGTTCGCCCGGGCGCGCCCTCGCCCAAACGACCCGCCCGAACAAGTTCACACGGGCGCCCTCAAACGACCCGCCCGAACGATTTTGCATGGGCGCCCGAACGACCGAAACGAACCGACAAGGGAGAGCCGGGAAAATGAGCTGCACGAATGTGCACAAAGCCAACCTCGGGTCACAACTTAGCATTTTTGATACGGGCTCGTTCGCCCGGGCGCGCCCTCGCCCGAACGAGTTCACACGGGCACCCTCAAACGACCCGCCCGAACGATTTTGCATGGGCGCCCGAACGACCGAAACAAACCGACAAGGGAGAGCCGGGCAAATGAGCTGCACGAACGTGCACAAAGCCAACCTCGGGTCACAACTTAGCATTTTTCATACGGCCCTCGCCCGAACGACTCGCCCAAACGAGCTCACACGAGTGCCCTCAAACGACCCGCCTGAACGAGTTCACACGAGCGCCCTCAAACGACCGCCCAAACGATTTTGCATGGGCGCCCGAACGACCGAAACGAACCGACAAGGGAGAGCGGGGCAAACGAGTTGCACGAACATGCACAAAGCCAACCTCGGGTCACAGCTTAGCATTTTTGATATGGCCCTCGCCCGAACGACCCGCCCAAACGAGTTCACACGGGCGCCCTCAAATGACCCGCCCGAACGAGTTCACACGGGCGCCCTCAAACGACCCACCCGAACGACCCGCCCAAACGAGTTCACACGGGCGCCCTCAAACGACCCGCCCGAACGACCCACCCGAACGACCCGCTCGAACGAGTTCACACGGACGCCCTCAAATGACCCACCCGAACGATTTTTCATGGGCGCCCGAACGACCGAAACGAACCGACAAGGGAGAGCCGGGAAAACGAGCTGCACGAACATGCACAAAGCCAACCTCAGGTCACAAATTAGCATTTTTGATACAGCCCTCGCTCGAACGAATCGCCCTGTAAGGTCCTCGGGACTCGAGCAGGTGCACGACGAGCGAGCGCCCCTTCACACGACGGTCGGGCGGTGGGCACGACCCAGGCGGGCGCCCTTGCACGGTGGGCGAGCGGCCCAACGAGTTGATGTGCGACGGGCACGACGAACCGAGACGCAGGTGCGGTCACCCGGCGAGCTGACGAGCCGGCGGTTAGGCACGACGAGCTGAGGTGCGGTCACCCGATCTGGCGATTAGGAATGGAAAACCAAGGTGCGGTCACCGAAGATGCAGATGGGCGGCGAGTTGATATGTGGGTGCGGCCACCCGACGAGCCGGTGCGATGGACGAAAGGGCAACTTGTGGGCGACTCGCGTACGATGGGCGGGCACCCGTGGGTGACCCGCGCCCAATGGGCGGACGACCCGAGCGACAGTCATAAGCGATGGCGGTTGTAGCGCGGGCCGGTTCGATAGCAGGCAGGTGCGACTTAACAAAGGCGGACGCGGTTCAACAGCAGCGGGTGCACAGGTGCGAAGGAAGGGCAACCGGGGCGGGCGCCCCTTCACACGACGGGCGGTAGCATTGCGACGAACAGCGGACGACTGGGCATAATGCGACGTTATTATGCGACAAAATGTATGTGCGACGAAAGGAAACGCTTGAATAAACCAAGTGTTGGGACCTTTATGTATATACGATGAACCATAAGCCAGGCCGACGTGTTAATATGTGTGTTATGGGCATGGAGTGGAGGATATGGGGGTCGGCCTTAAGGCTGGACACCCCTCTCCAAATGGACGATAATACATGTATAAGCATATTATATGGTGGCTTGAACGCATATATAAATATGCATGGTTAATTAAAATAAAAATGTAATATAATATATATAATATGTGGGCTTCTATGTAAGATAGTGGGGTCGGCCATGGATGGTGCACCCCCCTTAAAACATAAGGAAGAGAGCGTATATATTGATGGAGATGGAGCTCATTATCTCCATCGAACTTCACTTGCTCTCCTTTGCATAAGGACAAGAGGGAAGTGCGAAAGTCTTGAGATATGCGCATATCTCATGCGCATGAAGGTTAAGGAGATCTCGCATATCTTAAGGCTTGGTTATGTGAAGTATTGCCTCGGTTGAGGAGGATTTGTACACGGTGTTTGTGTTGGATTGGGTGAGCGTCTTGGTGACCCATGTGGGTACCCGCTCTTGGACAAAGGAGCACAAAAGTGTATGTAAAAGGCTCTCTATGCCTATGTTGTAAAAGGATTCTAAGTGTTGGCCTTGGATTCTGCCGGGCACACTTGTATGATGTATTATTGAAGGTTTTCATAATATATTATTATTGGGCGGACTTGTTCAGGAGTTGCCCCTACCTCTATAATTGTGTGCAATTGTTATGTTCTCAGTTTAATTGCATATTGGTTATGAACGTGTATGAAGATTAATGCATTTTACTTAATTGAAAAAGATGAATTAAGTATGTTAATGTGGAAAGGCGTAGTCCATGTGCACAAGTATTGAAAAAAAGAAAGTGCAGGGTGGTGCCGCACCTCGCCAGACACGGTTGAAAGACTACCGTAGGCTTGGGGGCATGACAGGTGGTATCAGAGCAAAGGTTGCTCGTGGCAGTTGACAGGTGAAGATAAGGTTATGGAGAACAACCAAGGTCTTGTAAACTTGAAGATTTGTGGCAAAGATGTTCAAGCGTTGGCAGACACAGGTGGCACATATAACCTTATATCAGCACGGTTAGTAGAAGAAGTGGGGCTGATATCTACTATGGAGAACTGGGAAATAACCTCGTGGAATTTGGCAGTAGGCTCGATACAAGATGTACCTGTACAGATGGAAGGATGTAGAGGTCAGCTGAACTTCGTAGTGATAAATACAGATGGCATTTATGTGATGCTTGGACGAGAAGGACTTCTTCAAATCAGTCAAGCAATGGAACAAGATGAAGTTGCTGACCAGGAAGAGGAAGTCATGATGATCGAAGATGTTGAAGACTCAACTATGATGGAGGCCGAACTTGAGTTTAATCAAGTTGAACTAGGATCATATAGTTTGGCAGCATGGATGGACACTCACATGGAAGAACCACCTGATGATGAGGACTCGATGGAGGCAGAACTTGAAGGTGATCAAGTTGAACCAGGATCGTGCAGCTTATCGACATGGATGGGTGAGGTCACTCATATGGAGGAGCCTCATATTGATAAAGTAAGTATGGATGCTTGTGTTTCATTTGGACATTTGGTAGATGGATCATGTGTAGGAGAGGGCAAGATCAGCTTGCCTAAGCAAGGAGACATCTTACCATGGATAACTATGATGGAACCTTGTATGGAGAAGCAAGGGTTGTTACCTACTGAAGGACTTGTTGAGGTTGCTTGCTACCTTGAGATGGAAGGTGCAAGACCCCGAGACAAGGGAGGAACTTGATGAACATTATGGATGATTTGGGTCATGCTTTAGCCACATGGCTAAGTGCCCGGCATGACTCATGGACAGGTTGAAGGGCACACCTTTGGGTGGACTTCTCATGGCCGAGACCGAGAGATAGCCTTGATGGACACCTTGGTAGAAAAGTTGTGATGGAAGGGACTCGTGATGATGATGCTTAGATGAACTTCTCATGGCCGAGACCAAGAGATAGTCTTGGTGGACCTTTGGTGGAGGAGCTCATGATGACATGAGATCGTTGTGACTTTTGGGAGACTTCATACATGGTGGACTTAGAGGATTCGATGCGTTGAGGAGCCGAGGTCAGGAGACTTTGATGCAGTATGGGATGCATACTTCCAAAGTACATGTATGGGCATGGCTTGGAAGGGTGACTTGATGTGGAGGATCGATATGAGACACTTTGGAGCAATGGAGTTATGATGATGATGCCTTGGTGGACGTACTTGGGCATGGGTTGAGCCGAGACTCAACTACTTTATGCACATGATGATGTTGGGATAGATGTGGCTGATCACTTGTAGCACATTGACACCAACACACTGTGGACAACATGTTCCAGATGAGGTGGATGGAGTTCCATGGACCTGAGCATGGATTATGGGAGTTGATTCTTGATGAGTCGGGGATGTGACAGGATGCTTTGAGGAACAATTGATGGTGGCATGAGGATGTGCATTCTCATTGTTCGGGCGTGATAGTTGGATTAGCTACCCAACTAGTTCAGATATGAGGGTCGACAATGTGCAGAGATGTGCCAGCATTATGTTGGAGTATCATGACAGCAGTTCACATGAGGACGACAAATGGTGGTTATCATGGATTGAGATGACTTCCTGTTGATGTCGATCTTGGTAGAGAGCTACCAAGATGGTATGTTGTCGAGGACGACAACGATTTCAGGTAGAGGAGAATGTAAGGCCCTCGCGACTCGGGGAGGTGCACGACGAGCGAGCGCCCCTTCACACGACGGTCGGGCGGTGGGCACAACCCGGGCGGGCGCCCTTGCACGGTGGGCGGGCGGCCCGATGTGTTGATGTGTGACGGGCACAACGAACCAAGATGCAGGTGCGGTCACACGACGAGTCGACGAGCCGACGGTTAGGCACGGCGAGCTGAGGTGCAGTCACCCGAGCTGGCGATTCGGCATGGCAAACCAAGGTGCGGTCACCTGAGATGCAGATGGGCGGCGAGTTGATATGTGGGTGCGGCCACCCGACGAGCCGGTGTGATGGACGAAAGGGTGAACCGTGGGCGACCCGCGCACGATGGGTGGGCGACCCGTGGGCAACCCGTGCCCGATGGGCGGACGACCCGAGCGACAGTCATAAGCGATGGCGGTTGTAGCGCGGGACGGTTCGATAGCAGGCGGGCGTGACTTAACAAAGGCGGACGCGGTTCAACAGCAGCGGGCGTGCAGGTGTGAAGGAAGGGCAACCCGGGCGGGCGTCCCTTCACACGACGGGCGGCAGCATTGCGACGAACAGCGGATGACCGGGCATAATGTGACGTTATTATGCGACAAAATGTATGTGCGACGAAAGGAAATGCTTGAATAAACCAAGTGTTGGGACCTTTATGTATATACGATTAACCATAAGCTAGGCTGACGTGATAATATGTGTGTTATGGTCATGGAGTGGAGGATATGGGGGTCGGCCTTAAGGCTGGACACCCCTCTCCAAATGGACGATAATACATGTATAAACATATTATATGGTGGCTTGAACGCATATATAAATATGCATGGTTAATTAAAATAAAAATGTAATATAATATATATAATACGTGGGCTTCTATGTAAGATAGTGGGGTCGGCCATGGATGGTGCACCCCCCTTAAAACATAAGGAAGAGAGCGTATATATTGATGGAGATGGAGCTCATTATCTCCATCAAACTTCTCTTGCTCTCCTTCGCATAAGGACAAGAGGGAAGTGCGAAAGTCTTGAGATATGCAGGCAAACGAGGTTAAGAAGATCTCGCATATCTTAAGGCTTGGTTATGTGAAGTATTGCCTCGGTTGAGGAGGATTTGTACACGGTGTTTGTGTTGGATTGGGTGAGCGTCTTGGTGACCCATGTGGGTACCCGCTCTTGGACAAAGGAGCACAAAAGTGTAGGTAAAAGGCTGTCTATGCCTATGTTGTAAAAGGATTCTAAGTGTTGGCCTTGGATTCTGCCGGGCACACTTGTATGATGTATTATTGAAGGTTTTCATAATATATTATTATTGGGCGGACTTGTTCGGGAGTTGCCCCTCCCTCTATAATTGTGTGCAATTGTTATGTTCTCGGTTTAATTGCATATTGGTTATGAACGTGTATGAAGATTAATGCATTTTACTTAATTGAAAAAGATGAATTAAGTATGTTAATGTGGAAAGGCGTAGTCCATGTGCACAAGTATTGAAAAAAAGAAAGTGCAGGGTGGTGCTGCACCTCGCCAGACACGGTTGAAAGACTACCGTAGGCTTGGGGGCGTGACACGCCCGAATCAGCTCACACGGGCGCCCTCAAACGACCCGCCCGAATGACCCACCCGAACGACCCGCCTGAACGAGCTCACATGGACGCCCTCAAATGGCCCGCCCGAATGACCCACCCGAACGACCCGCCCGAACGAGTTCACACGGGCGCCCTCAAACGACCCGCCCGAACAATTTTTCATGGGCGCCCGAACGACCGAAACGAACCGACAAGGGAGAGCCGGGCAAACGAGCTGCACGAACGTGCACAAAGCCAACCTCGGGTCACAACTTAGCATTTTTGATATGGCCCTTGCCCGAACGAGCTCACATGGGCACCAGCAAACGACCCGCCCGAACGAGTTCACACGGGCGCCCTCAAACGACCCGCCCAAACGATTTTGCATGGGTGCCCGAACGACCGAAACGAACCGACAAGGGAGAGTCGGGAAAATGAGCTGCACGAACGTGCACAAAGCCAACCTCGGGTCACAACTTAGCATTTTTGATACGACCCTCGCCCGAACGACCCGCCGAACGAGTTCACACCGGCGCCCTCAAACGACCCGCCCGAACGAGTTCATACGGGTGCCCTCAAACGACCCACCCGAACGAGTTCACATGGGCGCTGTAAGGCCCTCGCAACTCGGGCAGGAGTGCAACGGGCAAACACCCCTTCACACAGAGGTCGAACGGTGGGTACGACCCGGGTAGGCGCACACGAAGGCGGGCGGGCACCCCTGCACGACGGGCGGGCGCCCTGTGCACGATGGGCGCGGGTCTACACGGGCAGGTCACCCGACGAGTTGATAGTGCAGGCGCGGGCGTGCACGACGACCCGGCGGACAGTGCGACGAACTGGTGCGGGCGCGGGCGTGCACGACGACCCGGCGGACAGTGCCGTGAGTTGGGCACGGGCGAGCGCGGTTATAACAACGGCGAGCTGGGCACGGACGAGCGCGGATATAACAGCGGTGAGCGGGCACAGCGGAACAATGGGCGGGTGCCCCAGCGGGCGACGTGTGAACGATGGGCGGGCGCCCCGTCGGGCGACCCGTGCACGATGGGCGGGTGACCCGGGCGGGCGACCCGACCCTGCGACGAAATAGCTGGTTGCTATGCGACGAAAGTTTGTAAACAATGCGACATTTGGAAAATGGCTAAGTGTTTATAAGCGTTGTCAAAAGGAGTAAAGCCGATGTGTTATTATGTATGTTGTGGGCGTATGGGGTGAGTTATAGGGGTCTGCCTTAAGGCTAGACACCCTTCCATAAACCCACAATGGAGTGCGTATGTACATAAAAGCTTTGAGCTCATTTGAAGCAACGAATGAATGCATAAACATATATATTATATGGAGACTTGTACACACACACACACACACACACACACACACATATATATATATATGTGTGTGTGTGTGTGTGTGTGGTTAATCAAATAAAATATAATATAATAATAATATATACATGGGCTTATATGTGAAAAGGTGGGGTCGGCCATGAGTGGTGCACCCCCCCTTAAAACATATGGAAGGAAGCGTATATATTATGGAGGATGGAGCTTCATTTCTCCATCGAACTTCGCTCAAGTGTCTTCACATAAAGACAAGGGAAAAGTGCAAAGGTCTTAAGGAGATGTGCATTCCTCATGCGCATAGAGATTAAGAGGTTCTCGCATATTTTGGGATTGGCATATGTGGAGGTTTATCACAGTTGAGGAGGTTCTATACACGGTCTTGGTGCAGAATTGTATGAGCGTCTTGGTGACCCGTGTGGGTACCCGCTCTTGGGCAAAGGTGCATAGATGTGTATGTAGAAGGTTGTCTTATGCCTTGTTGTAACTATATCTAAAGTTTTGGCCGTGGACTTTGCCCGGCACACTTGTATGATGTATTATTGAAGAGTTCATAATATATTATTATTGGGCGGACTTGTTCGGGAGTTGCCCCTCCCTCTATAATTGTGTGCAATTGTTATGTTCTCGGTTAAATTGCATATTGATTATGAACGTGTATGAAGATTAATGCATTTTACTTAATTGAGAAAGATGAATTAAGTATGTTAATGTGGAAAGGCGTAGTCCATGTGCATGAGTATTATTGAAAAATAAAGTGCAGGGTGGTGCCGCACCCCGCCGAGCACGGTTGAAAGACTATCGTAGACCTGGGGGCGTGACAGGTGGTATCAGAGCAGCTGATCCGGTATTGAAGCTGCTACACACCTTTACCGAAGTAAAGGTGGTATTAGAGCTCGGTCGGAGCTGGTGAGCAGGGTTGCTCGTGAAGATTTCAAGACTCGGTTATGGAGAATAGTTTGGGTTACATAGACTTGATGGTTTATGGAAAAACCGTTCAAGCCCTGGTAGGCACGAATGTTACACATAGCTTTATGACTACACGGTTAGCAAAAGAGACGGGACTGACATCTATTATGGAGGTTGAGACAGTGGGATCTAGAGCTAAGGTGGTCGGTTTGTTACATGATGTACCTATACAGATAGAAGAATGGAGAGGTATGTTGGACTTCATAGTGATGAAGTTGAAGACCTTCGACATGATACTTGGACGAGATTTCTTGAAGGGCAGCAAGGCTATTGTTGCTCCCTCCCGTGATGAAGATGTTGCAAGCTTGACTACAATGAAGGATGAACTTGAGGATGATCAGATTGACCCAGGATCGTGCAGTTTTTCAACATGTATGGATGAGGTCACTCATATGGAGGAGCCTCATGACGATGATACTTGTGTTCCATTTGAGAATTCGGTAGATGGACCGTGTGCAGTGGAAGGCAAAATCAGTTTGCCTATACTATGGAGTATCTTGCCATGGATGACTATGATGGGACCTTGTATGAAGAAGCAAGGATTGTCGATTACTACGGAGCTTGTTGGGGCTACTTGTGACCTTATGGTTGAAAGTGCAAAGGCCCGTGACAAGGGTGGAACTTGATGATCGTTTTGGATGATTGGGTCAAGCTTTAGCCACATGGCTAAGTGCCCGGCATGACTCATGGACAGATTGAAGGGCACACCCTTGGGTGGACTTCTCATGGCCGAGACCAAGAGATAGTCTTGATAGACACCTTGGTGGAGGAGCTGTGATGGAAGGGACTCGTGATGATGATGCTTAGATGGACTTCTCATGGCCGAGACCAAGAGATAGTCTTGGTGTACCTTTGGTGGAGGAGCTCATGATGACATGAGATCGTTGTGACTTTGGAGACTTCATACATGGTGGACTTAGAGGATTTGAAGCATTGAGGAGCCGAGGTCGGGAGACTTTGATGCAGTATGGGATGCATACTTCCAAAGTACGTGTATGGGCATGGCTTGGAAGGGTGACTTGATGTGGAGGATCAATATGAGACACTTTGGAGCGATGGAGTTACGATGATGATGCCTTGGTCGATGTACTTGGGCATGGGTTGAGCGAGACTCAACTACTTTACGCTCATGATGATGTTGGGATAGATGTGGCTGATCACTTGTAGCACATTGACACCAACACACCGTGGACAGCATGTTGCAGATGAGGTGGATGGAGTTTCCATGGACCTGAGCATGGATTATGGGAGTTGATTCTTGATGAGTCGGGGGTGTGACAGGATGCTTTGAGGAACGACTGATGGTGGCATGAGGATGTGCATTCTCATTGTTTGGATGTGATAGTTGGATTAGCTACCCAACTAGTTCAGACATGGGTTCGCGAAGTGTACAGAGATGTGTTGGAATTCGTTGGAGTATCATGGCAGCAGTTCACATGAGGACGACACATGATGATTGGTCATCATGGATTGAGATGACTTCCTATCTATGGTGATCTTGGTGGGGAGCTACCGAGATGGCATGTTGTCGAGGACGACAACGATTTTGGGTGGAGGAGAATGTAAGGCCCTCGCAACTCGGGCAGGAGTACGAGGGGCAAACACCCCTTCACACGGAGGTCGAACGGTGGGTACGACCCGGGTAGGTGCACATGAAGGCGGGTGGGCGCCCCTGCACGACGGGCGGGCGCCTCGTGCACGATGGGCGCGGGTCTACATGGGTGGGTCACCCGACGAGTTGATAGTGCGGGTGCGGGCGTGCACGACGACCCGGCAGACAGTACGACGAGCTGGTGCGGGCGTAGGCGTGCACAACGACCCGGCAGATAGTGCGGCAAGATGGGCACAGGCGAGCGCGGTTATAACAGTGGCGAACTGGGCACGGGCGAGCGCGGATATAACAGCAGCGAGCGGGCACGGCGGAACAATGGGCGGGCGCCCCGGCGGGCGACCCGTGAACGATGGGCGGGCGCCCCGGCGGGCGACCCGTGCACGATGGATGGGCGACCCGGGCGGGCAACCCGACCCTGCGACAAAACAGTCGGTTGCTATGCGACGAAAGTTTGTAAACAATGCGACATTTGGAAAATGGCTAAGTGTTTATAAGCGTTGTTAAAAGGAGTAAAGCTGATGTGTTATTATGTATGTTGTGGGTGTATGGGGTGAGTTATAGGGGTCGACCTTAAGGCTAGACACCCTTCCATAAACCCACAATGGAGTGCGTATGTACATAAAAGCTTTGAGCTCATTTGAAGCAACGAATGAACGCATAAACATATATATTATATGGAGACTTGTACACACACACACATATATATATATATATATATGTGTGTGTGTGGTTAATCAAATAAAATATAATATAATAATAATATATACATGGGCTTATATGTGAAAAGGTGGGGTCGGCCATGAGTGGTGCACCCCCCTTAAAACATATGGAAGGAAGCGTATATATTATGGAGGATGGAGCTTCATTTCTCCATCGAACTTCGCTCAAGTGTCTTCGCATAAAGACAAGGGAAAAGTGCGAAGGTCTTAAGGAGATGCGCATTCCTCATGCGCATAGAGATTAAGAGGTTCTCGCATATTTTGGGATTGGCATATGTGGAGGTTTATCACGGTTGAGGAGGTTCTATACACGGTCTTGGTGCAGAATTGTATGAGCGTCTTGGTGACCCGTGTGGGTACCCGCTCTTGGGCAAAGGTGCATAGATGTGTATGTAGAAGGCTGTCTTATGCCTTGTTGTAACTATTTCTAAAGTTTTGGCCGTGGAATTTTCCCAGCACACTTGTATGATGTATTATTGAAGAGTTCATAATATATTATTATTGGGCGACTTGTTCAGGAGTTGCCCCTCCCTCTATAATTGTGTGCAATTGTTATGTTCTCCGTTTAGTTGCATATTGATTATGAACGTGTATGAAGATTAATGCATTTTAATTAATTGAGAAAGATGAATTAAGTATGTTAATGTGGAAAGGCGTAGTCCATGTGCATGAGTATTATTGAAAAAGAAAGTGCAGGGTGATGCTGCACCCCGACGGGCACAGTTGAAAGACTACCGTAGACCTGGGGGCGTGACAGGCACCCTCAAACGACCCGCCCGAACGACCCACCCGAACGACCCGTTCGAACGACCCACCCGAACGACCCGCCCAAACGAGTTCACACAGGCGCCCTCAAACGACCCGCCCGAATGACCCACCTGAACGACCTGCCCTGACGAGTTCACACGGGCGCCCTCAAATGACCCGCCCGAACGACCCACCCAAATGACGCACCCGAACGAGTTCACACGGGCGCCCTCAAACGACCTGCCCGAATGATTTTTCATGGGTGCCCGAAGGACCGAAACGAACCGACAAGGGAGAGCCGGGCAAAAGAGCTGCACGAACGTGCACAAAGCCAACCTCGGGTCACAACTTAGCATTTTTGATATGGCCCTCACCCGAACAACCCGCCCGAACGAGTTCACCCGGGCGCCCTCAAACGACCCGCCCGAACGACCCACCCAAACGACCTGGCCCGAATGAGTTCACACGGGCGCCCTCAAACGACCCGCCCGAACGACCGAAACGAACCGACAAGGGAGAGCCGGGCAAACAAGCTGCACGAACGTGCACAAAGCCAACCTCGGGTCACAACTTAGCATTTATGATATGGCCCTCGCCCGAACGACCCGCCTGAACGAGTTCACACGGGCACCCTCAAACGACCCGCCCGAATGACCCACCCGAACGACCCTGTCACGCCCCCAAGCCTACGGTAGTCTTCCAACCGTGTCTGGCGAGGTGCGGCACCACCATGTACTTTCTTTTTATTAATACTTGCACACATGGACTATGCCTTTCACATAAACATACTTAATTCATCTTTCTCAACTAAGTAAAATGCATTAATCTTCATACACATTCATAATCCATATGCAATTAAACCATGAACATAACAATTGCACACAATTATAGAGGGAGGGGCAACTCCCGAAGAAGTTCGCCCGATATCAATATATTATGAAATTGTTCAATAATACATACAAGTGTGCCGGGCAAAGTCCTCGGCCAACACTTAGAATCTTTTACAATATAGGCATAGACAGCCTTTTTACAATTCAATGCCAACCTCTCTTGGTAGGAGCGTGCTCACCCGAGCCACCAAAACTCCTCCAATTCGATTCCGCACCAAACTGCCTTTTACCGTGTACCGTCATCCCACAAACAGTCCCTTGGTAAAACTGCACACTTCTCTTATGCGCATGAGAGATGCGCACTTCTTGCTGCGTCCTCTTTACCTCTACATCGAATGTAGAGAGAGAGCGAAGTGCTTGGTGATGAAATGAAGCCTCTGCGCTACCAATATATACGCTGGCTATCCATTCGATGGAGGGGTATTAAGCTCTCAAGCCGACACCCTAAAACATGTTAGGAGCCCTTTCTTTATTATTTGGTAGGTCGGCCTTTGCCCAAGTGCAAGGCCTCCCTATGCCCAATATAAAGTTTCCACACTCCATCGCATATTTTCCTTAAGTTACATATGCGACTTTGGAACGTCGCATTACGGCTCGCCCTTTCGTCGCACTCTGCCTGGTCACTGTCGTTCGTCGCATTGCTGCCGCCTATCGTGTGAAGGGGTGCCCGCCCATCGTGCCCGGGTCACCCTTCCTTCGCACAGTGGCTTCGCTGCGTTGAACCGCACCCGCCTTGTTGAATCGCGCCCGCTGTTGTCATACCCGCACTCCACACAACCGCTCTGTCCATCCGTGTTGTTCGTCGCTCGGGTCATCTGCCCATCGGGCGCGGGTCGCCCACGGGTCGCCCGCCCGTCATGTGCAGGTCGCCCACGGGTCGCCCTTCTGTCCGCCGCACCAGCTCGTCTGTCCGCCTTGTCTGCCACACCAGCTCGCCCTGTCCGCAGCTCGCACGGAACCTTGACTTGCCGTGCCTATTCGCCAGCTCAGGTGACCGCATCGGCAGCTTGACTCGCTGTGTATGTCCGCCGGCTCATTGTGCACGGGTCCCCCGCCCGGGTCGCCCACCCGTCGTGCACGGGTCGCCCGCCCGTCGTGCACGGGTCGCCCGCCCGGTTCGCCCGCCCGTCGTGCACGGGTCGCCCACGGGTCACCCTGCCCGGGTCGCTTTGTTGTCTAACCATCGTGTGAAGGTGTTTTGCCCGTCGCGCACTTGCCCAAGTTGCGAGGACGTTACACTCTCCTCCACCCGAAAACGTTGTCGTCCCGATAACACATCATCCTGGTAGCTCTCCACCAAGACTGACATCGACCATGATGTAGACTCCTCCATATAAGGCAAACATCACTGCAACATATATAAGGTCCTGTCTTCATCAAGTCATCTCCATGTGCAAACTGCTCATGAATATCAACAAGTGCTACACATCCTAGTCGTGTGCCAATACTCATCTCCACGATCCCATGCTCAGGTCCATGGAAACCCCATCTTTCTGCAGCATGTCATGATCATCATACCTGCTCAAACATGCTTAAGGGCTCATTGCCTTGAGCAGCCAACAATGAGCCCCATCTTCTATGTCATCTTAAGAAGATAGGAGAGCCAGGAAGCTCCCTCCCTGGCTTTCATCCACCCGTGTGTCAGATTGATACTGCGTCCTCAAGTATTTGTGCACAGCTTCAACCTCCTCACATGTACACCCAAGCTCACCTAGCTTGTCTTTTGTCAGCTGAAAGTCATATATGCCCATATCATACCTGCAAAAGTACACTATCCCGGCAGGATCTCTACCCTCATAATCTTCACCAACTACTGCTTCTGAAGTAGCACTCGGGCTTGCTTCATTTGTAGCTCCTTCGTGAAGACCATTAGTAGAAGCTGTTCCTAACAAGTGTTTCCATGTTCGTGAGGTCCTCTCCTCACTTCCATTCTTCTTCTTTCCAGCTTTTGCAACGAAGTCAACAAGCTTCCTTTCCTTCATTGTTTGAACTACACTCCCAAGTCCTCTTTGTTCCACATCCTCATGCTTCACATTTGGGTCTTTAGGATACAAAGTCATAGAGGCCATCCTTGGTCTATAGCCCAAGCAACTCCTTCTATTCATCGGTACCATCATGTTTTTCCCCTTAGCTGTGATCAAGAGAAGTTCCCGAGTCATCATCGGTATGGCTTGTGCAAGTCTCATAAAGTCCAGCCCCAACACCATAGAATGATCATCCATATCCACAACTCTCAAATCTAATTTTCGGAACCATGATCTTACCTTTATCTGAGTGTTTTCCAACACCCCATCAACAACTCTAATGGAAGAGTTAACTACTTTGAAAGCACTACATTCCCTCTCCATCTTTGCTTTCCTTCCAAAAGACCTTGCTGCCTTCCTGCTCACGAAGCTATGAGTAGCTCCTGTGTCAACCAACGCTGCAAATCTTTTGCCCCTTACGGTTGCCTACACAAAACTTAACTTCAAGGAACCATCTTCCTCTATTGGCTTTGTCTTGCGCCTTATCTCAGCAACTTGTTTCAAGAATTTGGCTTCAGAGGTGTCGATAGACTTATGTTTCTTCTCGACATTCCTCTTAAGATACTTTACTTCCTTGCTTGGTTCTTCTAGGGAACTCGGCCCTGGTCTAGCTTGACTTGCTTCAAGCTCTCCTTCTGCCGTGCTCTGCTCAAGTGTACCAATCAAGTGTCCATCGACTAAGCCCATGGAACTAAACTTCCAGATGTCCTCTGGGTGCTCCTGGTAATGAGTCTCCAACCTGTCAATGTAATCAAGTTCTTCTTGTTCAATCACAACGATCTTTTTCCCAAGAAGCTTCTTCTTTATTTCTCCCTCAATTTGCTTGACTTCGGCTTCCACTTTAGCACTTTCTTTCCTCAACCGAGCTCTTTCATCAAAGAGCTCTTGAAGGCCAAGTCTACCTCGTTGGATCTCGTCATCAAACTCATTGAGTTCAGGGTCTGTCATACTTTCACATTGGCTTCTGAGTTCTTCAATTTCTCTCCTTAGTTCTGAGCAGCTTTCCTGAATCTTCATGTTCTCAGCTTGCATTACAACCCAGTTAGAACTCCATCGACTCATGTGTTCCAATATTTCATACCGGAAGGCCTTAACTGCACTATGACTGGATTCACCATCATCCACCATCACTGCTTTATCGACCTTCTCCATATTTACCAAGTCACCTGCTTTAGATCAGCAGATTCACCTTCAATTTCCAACCAAGACAACCTTGTCCAAGTCTCCACGAGCAACCCTGCTCTGATACCACCTGTCACGCCCCCAAGCCTACGGTAGTCTTCCAACTGTGTTTGGCGAGGTGCGACACCACCGTGTACTTTCTTTTTATTAATACTTGCACACATGGACTACGCCTTTCACATAAACATACTTAATTCGTCTTTCTCAATTAAGTAAAATGCATTAATCTTCATACACATTCATAATCAATATGCAATTAAACCATGAACATAACAATTTCACACAATTATAGAGGGAGGGACAACTCCCGAACAAGTTCGCCCGATATCAATATATTATGAAATTCTTCAATAATACATACAAGTGTGCCGGGAAAAGTCCTCGGCCAACACTTATAATCTTTTACAATATAGGCATAGACAACCTTTTACAATTCAATGCCAACCTCTCTTGGTAGGAGCGTGCTCACCGGAGCCACCAGAACTCCTCCAATTCGATTCCGCACCAAACTGCCTTTTACCGTGTACCGTTGTCCCACAAACAGTCCCTTGGTAAAACTGCGCACTTCTCTTATGCGCATGAGAGATGCGCACTTCTTGATGCGTCCTCTTTACCTCTAGATCGAATGTAGAGAGAGAGCGAAGTGCTTGATGATGAAATGAAGCCTCTGCGCTGCCAATATATACGCTGGCTATCCATTCGATGGAGGGGTGTCAAGCTCTCAAGCCGACCCCCTAAAACATGTTAGGAGCCCTTGATTTATTATTTGGTAGGTCGGCCTTTGCCCAAGTGCAAGGCCTCCCTATGCCCAATATAAAGTTTCCACACTCCATCAAATATTTTCCTTAAGTTACATATGCAATTTTGGAACGTCGCATTACAGCTCGCCCTTTCGTCGCACTCCGCCCGGTCGCTGTCGTTCGTCGCATTCCTGCCGCCCGTCGTTTGAAGGGGCGCCCGCCCATTGTGCACGGGTCGCCCTTCCTTTGCACCGTGCCTTCACTGCCATTGAACCGCGCCCGCCTTGTTGAATCGCGCTTGCTGCTGTCATACCTGCGCTCCACACAATCGCGCTGTCCATCCGCGTTGTCCATCGCTCGGGTCATCTTCCCATCGGGCGCGGGTCGCCCACGAGTCGCCCGCCCGTCGTGTGCAGTTCGTCCATGGGTCGCCCTTCTGTCCGCCGCACCAGCTCGTCTGTCCGCCTTGTCCGCCGCACCAGCTCGCCCTATCCGCAGCTCGCACCGAACCTTGACTTGCCGTTCCTGTTCGCCAGCTCGGGTGACCGCACCCGCAGCTCGGCTCGCTGTGTATGTCTGCTGGCTCACCATGCACGGGTCGCGCGCCCATCGTGTACGGGTCGCCCATGGGTCGCCCGCCCGTCGTGCACGGGTTGCCCACCCAGGTCGCCCGCCCATCGTGCACGGGTCGCCCACGGGTCGCCCTGCCCGGGTTGCTTTGTTGTCTAACCATCGTGTGAAGGTGTTTTGCCCGTCGCACACTTGCCCAAGTTGCGAGGGCGTTACAGACCCGCCCGAACGAGTTCATACGGGTGCCCTCAAACGACCCGTCCGAACGATTTTTCATGGGCGCCCAAACGACCGAAACGAACCGACAAGGGAGAGTCGGGCAAACGAGCTGCACGAACGTGAACAATGCCAACCTCGGCTCACAACTTAGCATTTTTGATACGGCCCTCGCCAGAACGACCCGCCCGAACTAGTTCACACAGGCACCCTCAAACGACCCGCCCAAACGATTTTTCATGGGCGCCCGAACGACCGAAATGAACCGACAAGGGAGAGCCAGGAAAATGAGCTGCACGAACGTGCACAAAGCCAACCTCGGGTCACAACTTAGCATTTTTGATACGGCCCTCGCCCGAACGACCTGCCCGAACGAGTTCACACGGGCGCCCTCAAACGACCTGCCCGAACGACCCACCCGAACGACCCGCCCGAACGAGTTCACACGGGCGCCCTCAAACGACCCGCCCGAACGACCCACCCAAATGACCCGCCCAAACGAGTTCACACGGGCGCCCTCAAACGACCCGCTCGAACGACCCACCTGAACGACCCACCCGAACGAGTTCACATGGGCGCCCTCAAACGACCCGCCTGAATGACCCACCCGAATGATCCGCCCGAACGAGTTCACACCGGCGCCCTCAAACGACCCGCCCGAACGATTTTTCATGGGCGCCTGAACGACCGAAATGAACCAACAAGGGAGAGCCGGGAAACGAGCTACACGAACGTGCACAAAGCCAACCTCGGGTCACAACTTAGCATTTTTGATACGGCCCTCGCCCGAACGACCCGCCCGAACGAGTTCACACGGGCGCCCTCAAACGACCCGCCCGAACGACCCACCCGAACGACCCGCCCGAACGAGTTCACACGGGCGCCCTCAAACGACCTGCCCGAACGACCCGCCCGAACGAGTTCACACGGGCGCCCTCAAACGACCCGCCCGAATGATTTTTCATGGGCGCCCGAATGACCGAAACGAACCGACAAGGGAGAGCCGGGAAAACGAGCTGCACGAACGTGCACAAAGCCAACCTCGGGTCATAACTTAGCATTTTTGATACGGCCCTCGCCCAAACGACCCACGCGAACGAGTTCACACGGGTGCCCTCAAACGACCCGCCCGAATGAGTTAACACAGGCGCCCTCAAACGACCCGCCCGAACGACCCACCCGAACGACCTGCCCGAACGCGTTCACACGGGCGCCCTCAAAAGACCCGCCCAAACGACCCACCCAAACGACCCGCCCGAACGAGTTCACATGGGCGCCCTCAAACGACCCGCCCGAACGACCCACCCGAATGACCCGCCCGAACAAGTTCACACGGGCGCCCTCAAACGACCCGCCCGAACGACCCACCCGAACGACCCACCCGAACGACCCACTCGAATGAGTTCACACGGGCGCCCTAAACGACCCACCTGAACGAGTTTTCATGGGCGCCCGAACGACAGAGACTGTAACGCCCTCGCGACTTGGGCAAGTGCACGACAGGAAAAACACCTTCACACGACGGTTAGACAACAAAGCGACCCGGGCAGGGTGACCCGTGGGCGACCCGTGGGCGACCCGTGCACGACGGGCGGGCGACCCGGGTAGGGCGACCCGTGGGCGACCCGTCCACGACGGGTTGGCGACGCGTGGGCGACCCGTGCACGACGGGTGGGCGAACCGAGCGAGCGACCCGTGGGCGACCCGTGCACGACGGGCGGGCGACCCGTGCATAGTGAGCCGGCGGACATACACAGCAAGCCGAGTTGCGGGTGCAGTCACCCGAGCTTGCGAACAGGCACGGCAAGTCAAGGTTCGGTGCGAGCTATGGACAGGGCGAGCTGGTGCGACGTACAAGGCGGATAGACGAGCTGGTGCGGCGGACATAAGGGCGACCCATGGGCGACCTGCACACGATGGGCGGACGACCCATGGGCGACCCACGCCCGATGGGTAGATGACCCGAGCGACGGACAACGTGGATGGACAGTGTGGTTGTGTGGAGCGCGGGTATGACAGCAGCGGGCGCGATTCAACAAATGCGAGCGCGGTTCAATGGCAGCGAGGGCACGGTGCGAAGGAAGGGCGACCCAGGCACGATGGGCGGGCGCCCTTTCACACGACGGGTGGTAGCAATGTGACGAACGACAGTGACCGGGCAGAGTGTGACGAAAGGGCGAGCTGTAATGCGACGTTCCAAAGTTGCATATGTAACTTAAGGAAAATATGCGATGGAGTGTGGAAGCTTTATATTGGGCGTAGGGAGGCCTTCCACTTGGGCAAAGGCCGACCTACCAAATAATAAAGCAAGGGCTCCTAACATGTTTTAGGGGGTCGGCTTGAGAGCTTGACACCCCTCCATCGAATGGATAGCCAGCATATATATTGGCAGCGCAGAGGCTTCATTTCATCATCAAGCACTTCTCTCTATCTCTACATTCGATCTAGAGGTAAAGACGATGCAGCAAGAAGTGCGCATCTCTCATGCGCATAAGAGAAGTGCACAGTTTTACCAAGGGATTGTTTGTGGGACGACGGTACACGGTAAAAGGCAGTTTGGTGCGGAATCGAATTGGACGAGTTCTGGTGGCTCGGGTGAGCACGCTCCTACCAAGAGAGGTTGGCATTGAATTGTAAAAAGGCTGTCTATGCCTATATTGTAAAAGATTCTAAGTGTTGGCCGAGGACTTTGCCCGGCACACTTGTATGTATTATTGAAGAATTTCATAATATATTGATATCGGGCAAACTTGTTCGGGAGTTGCCCCTCCCTCTATAATTGTGTGCAATCGTTATGTTCATGGTTTAATTGCATATTGATTATGAATATGTATGAAGATTAATGCATTTTACTTAATTGAGAAAGAAGAATTAAGTATGTTTATGTGAAAGGCGTAGTCCATGTGTGCAAGTATTAATAAAAAGAAAGTACACAGTGGTATCGCACCTCGCCAGACACAGTTGGAAGACTACCGTAGGCTTGGTGGCGTGACAGGTGGTATCAGAGCAGGGTTGCTCATAGAGTCTTGGACAAGGTTCTTACAGGGGAAGCCGATGAATGGTTGAGACTAGGTCGTAGAAGAAGATGGCAGCTAACTCTCAAGCTGGGTTTAGCCATACAATGAAGGACACCGTGAAGGATACTACTCTTGGGTTCATGGAGAAAGTGATTGAAAGAATGGAGACTTTGGAGAGTTCTTGGAACCAAGATGTGGACTCACTTACTAAAGAGTGAGAAGCCATCTCAAAGGTCAGGGAAGAGCTTGAAGAACTCCGTGCACAACATGATGAGCTCAAGACACAGTATGAGTACACCGATCATATGTGTACACAACTTGAAGTAAGGGTCAAGGAGGTCGAAGAATCAAGAGATCAGGGTCTTGCAGAGATCGTGAACTTGAAAGGAACTCTTGACAAGGTAAATAAAAATCTCGATCAAGCCAAGGATGATACTGTGGTATTGAAGAGGGCCATGAGGCATAACTCAGGTGGAGGAATGCCCCATGTGAAGGTTAAAGAACCAGAATCTTATGATGGTACAAGGAGTGCGAAGACTCTTGGCAACTTCTTGTGGGACATGGAGCAGTACCTGGAACGGTTGAGTCTACCTGATGGGGAGACACAAGTCAAGGTGGCCTCTCAATTCCTGACAAATGATGCCAAGATGTGGTGGCGAAGGAGGGTGGATCAGATTATCAATGGTAATGCTGATGACATCACTTCGTGGGATGACAAGAAGAAAGCTTTGCAGACCCATTTCAGTCCTCAGGATGAAACGTGGGAAGCAAGGACGAAGATCAAGTTCATCAAACAAACCGGAAGCTTACAAGCATACCAACGAGAGTTCTCAAGTGCAGCTCTGGAACTTCCCGACATGGCGGAAAGGGACAAGGTGTTCAACTTTATTATTGGGTTGAAGCCTTGGGCATGCAATGAGGTGAAGAGGCAGAAAATTAGAACACTTGAGGAAACTTTTGCTGCGGTTGACAGGTTGGTGGACCACTACGATGAGACTTCTAATGAGAAAAACAAGTCTGATAAGCCAAAAGAAAAAAAGAAGGAGGATGCTTCGAAATCAGATGATAGTCCGAAAGCAAAGAAGCCTTTGAAGTGTTGGATATGTGCAGGACCACATGTGGTGAAGAATTGCCCCTCTAAACCAAAGTTGGCCGCTGTTACACAACCTGATGAGGATGACAATGCTTCTGTAGGGATGATGCAGGTACTTGGTGCCGCTGCTACTACGGAAGTGGCTTCTAGGAGAGATTCAGAAAGAAACAGGTTGGAGTATGTTCAGATGAAGATTGGTGATGCCGATGTACTCACTACGGTTGATAGTGGGGCTTCACATAACTTCATGAGTGAAGATACTGTAAGGAGACTTGGGCTGAAATTTGTACCAGTGAAGGCACAAATGAAGACAGTGAATTCTCCTCCTATGGCAATCCTTGGTATGGCCGAAAAGGTGGACACTACACTTGGTGGATGGACCGGGAAGGTGGACTTCACTATAGTGCAGATTGATGACTATGAGGCAGTATTGGGGATGGAGTTCATGAAACAGTTTGAGGCTATGGTTGTACCACATTTGAGAAAACTTTTCATTTATGATGGAAGGGAAGATGTTCCCATTGGTTTTCCAACCATTGGTGTGACAAAACCTGATCATAAGTTGGGAGGAATGCAAATGGAGGACAAGGGGAAGGTGGAAAAGCGGTTGTCTACGGTAGAGGAAAAGCTTGCAGAGCAGTAATTGGTCATCCAATCACTTTCGGATAGCATCTTGGACTTGTCAAGAAGGCTACAGCTGGTGGAGGACGATGATGATGATGATGAGATATATGTGAGGCCGAATATCCAGAAGGAAGATCGGGAAGCATATCTACAAAGGATGGAGGTTGAGGATCCTGAGAGATGGATTGAGCTGATTAGTGACGGAGAGCCTTCAGGCTCTTCTCCCTCCACATATTCTTAGATGACATAGAAGATGGGGCTCATTGTTGGCTGCTCAAGGCAGTGAGCCCTTAAGCATGTTTGAGCAGGTATGATGGTCGTGACATGCTGCAGAAAGATGGGGTTTCCATGGACCTGAGCATGGGATCATGGAGATGAGTGTTGGCACATGACTAGGATGTGTAGCACTTGTTGATATGCATGGGCAGTTTGCACATGGAGATGACTTTATGAAGACAGGACCTTATATATGTTGCAGTGATGTTTGCCTTATATGGAGGAGTCTACATCATGGTCGATGTCAGCCTTGGTGGAGAGCTACCAGGATGATGTGTTTTTGGGACGACAATGTTTTCGGGTGGAGGAGAGTGTGACGCCCTCGCGACTTGGGCAAGCGCGTGACGGGCAAAACACCTTCACACGATGGTTAGACAACAAAGCGACCCGGGCAGGGTGACCCGTGGGCGACCCGTACACGACGGGAGGGCGACCCGGGCAGGGCGACCCGTGGGCGACCCGTGCACGACGGGCGGGCGACCCGTGGGCGACCCATGCACGACGGACGGGCGACTCGGGCGAGCGACCCCTGGGCGACCCGTGCACGATGGGCGAGCGACCCGGGCGGGCGACCCGTGCACAGTGAGCCGGCGGACATACATAGCGAGCTGAGCTGCGAGTGCGGTCACCCGAGCTGGAGAACAGGCACGGCAAGTCAAGGTTCGATGCGAGCTGCAGATAGGGCGAGCTGGTGCGGCGGACAAGGCGGACAGACGAGCTGGTGTGCCGGACAGGAGGGTGACCCGTGGGCGACCTGCACATGACGGGCGGGCGACCCGTGGGCGACCCGCGCCCGATGGGCAGATGAGCCGAGCGACGGACAACGCGGATGGACAACGCGGTTGTGTGGAGCGTGGGTATGACAGCAGCGGGCGCGATTCAACAAAGGCGAGCGCGGTTCAACGGCAGCGAGGGCACGGTGCGAAGGAAGGGCGACCCGGGCATGATGGGCGGGCGCCCCTTCACACGACGGGCGGCAGCAATGCAACGAACGAAAGCGACCGGGCAGAGTGCGACGAAAGGGCGAGCTGTAATGCGACGTTCCAAAGTCGCATATGCAACATAAGGAAAATATGTGATGGAGTGTGGAAGCTTTATATTGGGCGTAGGGAGGCCTTGCACTTGGGCAAAGGCCGACCTACCAAATAATAAAGCAAGGGCTCCTAACATGTTTTAGGGGATCGGCTTGAGAGCTTGACACCCCTCCATCGAATGGATAGCCAGCATATATATTGGCAGCGTAGAGGCTTCATTTCATCATCAAGCACTTCGCTCTCTCTCTACATTCGATCTAGAGGTAAAGAGGACGCATTAAGAAGTGCGCATCTCTCATGTGCATAAGAGAAGTGCGCAGTTTTACCAAGGGACTGTTTGTGGGACGACGGTACACGGTAAAAGGCAGTTTGGTGTGGAATCGAATTGGAGGAGTTCTGGTGGCTCGGGTGAGCACGCTCCTACCAAGAGAGGTTGGCATTGAATTGTAAAAAGGCTGTCTATGCCTATATTGTAAAAGATTCTAAGTGTTGGCCGAGGACTTTGCCTGGCACACTTGTATGTATTATTGAAGAATTTCATAATATATTGATATCGGGTGAACTTGTTCAGGAGTTGCCCCTCCCTCTATAATTGTGTGCAATCGTTATGTTCATGGTTTAATTGCATATTGATTATGAATATGTATGAAGATTAATGCATTTTACTTAATTGAGAAAGACGAATTAAGTATGTTTATGTGAAATGCGTAGACCATGTGTGCAAGTATTAATAAAAAGAAAGTACACGGTGGTGCCGCACCTCACCAGACACGGTTGGAAGACTATCGTAGGCTTGGGGGCGTGACAGAAACGAACCGACAAGGGAGAGCCGGGCAAACAAGCTGCATGAACATGCACAAAGCCAACCTCGTGTCACAACTTAGCATTTTTGATACGGCCCTCGCCCGAACGACCCACCCGAATGACCCGCCCGAACGAGTTCAGACGGGCGCCCTCAAACGACTCGCCCGAACGACCCACCCGAACGACCCGCCCGAACGAGTTCAGACGGGCGCCTTCAAACGACCCGCCCGAACGACCCACCCGAACGACCCGCCCGAACGAGTTCACACGGGCGCCCTCAAACGACCTGCCCGAACGACCCACCCGAATGACCCACCCGAACGACCCGCCCGAACGAGTTCACACGGGTGCCCTCAAATGACCCGCCCGAATGATTTTTCATGGGCGCCCAAATGACCAAAACGAACCGACAAGGGAGAGCCAGGCAAACGAGTTGCACAAACATACATAAAGCCAACCTCGGGTCATAACTTAGCATTTTTGATACGGCCCTCGCCCGAACGACCTGCCCGAACGACCCACCCGAATGACCCGCCTGAACGAGTTCACACGGGCGCCCTCAAACGACCCGCCCGAACGACCCACCCGAACGAGTTCACACGGGTGCCCTCAAACGACCCGCCCGAATGATTTTGCATGGGCGCCCAAATGACCCAAACGAACCGACAAGGGAGAGCCGGGCAAACGAGCTGCACGAATGTGCACAAAGCCAACCTCGGGTCACAACTTAGCATTTTTGATACGGCCCTCGCCCGAACAACCCGCCCGAACGAGTTCACACGGGCACCCTCAAACGACCCGCCCGAACGATTTTGCATGGGCGCCCGAACGACCGAAACGAACCGACAAGGGAGAGCCGGGCAAACGAGCTGCACGAACATGCACAAAGCCAACCTCGGGTCACAACTTAGCATTTTTGATACGACCCTCGCCCAAACGACCCGCCTGAACGAGTTCACACGGGCGCCCTCAAACGACCCGCCCAAATGACCCACCCTAACGACCCGCCCGAACGACCCACCCGAACAACCCGCCCGAACGAGTTCACACGGGCGCCCTCAAACGACCCGCCCGAATGACCCAGCCGAACGACCCGCCCGAACGACTTCACACGGGCGCCCTCAAACGACCCGCCCGAATGATTTTTCATGGGCGCCCGAACGACCGAAACGAACCGACAAGGGAGAGCTGGGCAAACGAGCTGCACGAATGTGAACAAAGCCAACCTCGGGTCAAAACTTAGCATTTTTGATACGGCCCTCGCCCGAACGACCCGCCCGAACGAGTTGACACGGGCGCCCTCAAACGACCCGCCCGAACGAGTTCACACGGGCTCCCTCAAACGACCCGCCCGAACAAGTTCACATGGGCGCCCTCAAATGACCCGCCCGAACGACCCGCCCAAACGACCCAACCGAACGACCCGCCCGAACGAGTTGACACGGCAAACGAGCCACATGAACGATTTTACATGGGCTCCGACACACGACCAAAATGAAGTCACAAGGGAGATTCGGGAAAACGGGCAGCACAATCGTGCACAAAGCCCACCCCCGGTCACAACTTAGCATTTTATCTACAGCCACGTCTGCCCTAGGTGCCGTCACATGACATGACACGACACGACCCGACCCGTTTGCACAGGCACCCACACACGACACGTCCCGACCCGCCCGAACGAAATTTGGGGTTTCCATGGGCGCACGAACCGAACGAAATTTTGGGGTTTCCGTGGGCGCACGACCCGAACGAAGGCACGAGGGAGCGTGGGGCAAACGAGCCGCACGAATGTGCAGAAGGCACACGGGCAGTGATGACTTAGAATTTTTGGCACGGCCACGTGTGTCGGGGCACCCACACATGGCACGGCACGACCCGACCCGCCCTGGGCGAGCCGACCCAAATCGCCCGAACGAAATTTGAGGTTTCCATGGGTGTACGACCCGAACAAAGAAGGCACATGGGTGGTCATGACTTGGCATTTTCGACACGCCCACATGTGCCCACGCACCCCCACACACGGCATGGTACGGGATGACTTGGCCCGCCCGAAGGAAATTTGGGGTTTGAACGGGCGCACGACCCGAACGAAGGCACGAGGGTAGGAATATCTTTGACTCTAATACATAAATATATCTGGGGTAACATGCCCTTAATATCTTCAACATTTTCTTTTGACTCATTATAACACTTTAACATGTACTAGGCCTATTTCAATGAGCAAGAAACTCAATGACAAATATATATATATATATATATATATATATATATATATATATATATATATATATTTATTTATTTATTTTCCTGAATAAATACAAATATCAAAAGTACATTTATGAAGACCGAACCGAGTTACACTTTCTTCAACACCGCCTCTCAACTAGGGAGGTATTCGTAAATCATTACAAGGTGTTTGGCTATTTTTCAATCTTGAATAATTCACATAAGAGAAACTGGATTGGCAACCCATCTGTTAAAGCATCATATTAGCCAACATTGTTCATAGCAAGGCCTTGACTAATAGATTTATCTCTCATAATACCAGAGCACAATGTTAGCGAGGCCAATGGCTTATAAACACCTTGGTCATTGTCTCTAAACCACCCAGGTGTTCCCTGAGTATGACCTTCCAGGACAATTCTTGTCTTGGGTTCCCATCCCTCAAAGAATATCGCTCCTCTTGCCTACTCTTGTCTTGGGTGCCCTACACATCCTCAAAGAGCATCAGATGCCAAATGATTGCCCAATCCTCCTGTTATTTCTTGCCAAGTGAAGACAAGAATGTTGTGTCTATCTCTTCCCCTTGATTGGGGAAGACATGCCCAAGTTTCCTCTGACAAGGAACTTGCCCAAGCTCCTTTGTATTTGGGAACTTGTTAGAACTCCCTCTTAGCTAGGGACTTGTCCATTCATCAACAACGTCTTCTTCGTGGGTCCTTCAGTCGCTTGATCTCCTTCTTTCCTTCGATGTCATGAAGTCTTTGTTTGAACTTCTTCTTGGCAGGGTACCGGCCATCGATCACTTTCCCCCCTGGTTTTTCATGTCATTGCTCCCTTCGTGGAAAGTGGCCTTCTTGATATATATCAGGGCCTTTTTGTCATCTAGCTACTCCTTTGTCACCTTGTCTATCCTTCATAACACTTATCACATGGATGCTTAGTTGTACTCGCTTGTTCCCGTACTTTGATTTAGTGGCCCTTCATGTCTTCATCGTGAAATTGCTCTTCATCATGACATATTTTTAGAGTTGAATCGGTTATCTGCACCTTACTATCTCCAAGGCCTTCGTAGGTGTCAAGGGTCCTTTATCTTTTTCTTCCTTTGTCAGAGTTGTCGTGCCTTCTTTCGAGAGATGTTGAGGAATCTTGTCAAATAGTTATTCTTTGTGACCGCGATGTTCTTCATTTGCTTCTTATTGGATTGATTGGTCAACCACCTTATACTCCTTATGAGAGCACTTCTTCATGTTGACCTTTACTCCACTGTAGCACATGCCTCCGAGCATGTCGTTGGCGAAAGAGATCCTTTTATTCTTGATCGTGATTCTAGAACTTTTCCCATGACCCAATCAATATATATGGCAACATGACTTAAAATTTGATGCATACATACCTCACCTTGATTATGCTTTTATCATCGCGGCTTTATTTGATAGTTCTCCTCGATTGGTGTAGCCTTTCTTGCTTCATCTGCTCTCGCCTCTATATCATCCTCTCTTGAATCCCATAAATGGGACCCCCAATGAGACCTCTACCCCCTTTGAAAGAAGACTTTAAGCAAAGAGGTTGACTTAGTCCTAGGAGGATCTTCCTTCTTTTGCTTCTTGTCGTCTTCTTTCACTTCTTGAGTTACATGAGCTTCTTCCCTTTTTCTCTTGTTGTTGTTGTCCTTCTTAAGTTTAGGAAAATCCCTTTTGTAGTGTCCATACTCTTGGCATCCAAACCGTTCGACTTTGGACATGTAGTGGCCCCAACCAATTTGTTACTTTCCTTGCAAAAAGACACTGAGGTATACTCAGAGGGGGACATATACATACTTGATAGAGTTTGAGATGTAGTGAACTTGCTTTCTTCTTGAAGACTTGATGGCTTGCCTTCCTTAGATCTTGATGTTGTTCAAGTTGCTTTCTTCAAATGGACTTGCTTGTTCTTCAAGATGGTGTAGCTTGATGTAGGTCCCTCTTTGATTTGTTCTTCTTCTAGGTGCATTTATACAAGGCGTTTCTTCTTGCTTTGTAGTCTTCCATGAGGAATGATAGATGGTATACCTTCTTGTCCTTGATGTGATTGAGACTTCTTGGCTTGACACTTCAACCTTGCGGATGTTCTTGAGATTCCCTTTCCTTGATGTGTCACCTTAGCTCCAATACCGTGTTGAAGAATCTGGGGCAATGGGGTATAGCGGGATTCTTCTAGACTTGATAACAATTTGTGAAGCTCTTTTGCAATTTATCGTGTTACCTTAATCTTCTTCTCTTCTTATTAATGCATGTGTGTTTACTTTCATCAAACTGGTGCCAAAAACATAAGAACAAGAACACAAGATGTTGGCTCTCTGCCAGGGAAAAACCTCTCTCTCTCTCTCTCAGAGAGGAAAACCCTTTCGTAAATTTCCCTCATTGAAGCTTCTTATTGGTCATTGCAAAGCCCTAGAACCTTGACAATAATATCCCCCAAGCACAAGTCGAGTCCTTCCTCCTCTCTGCACTTTGTTTCTTCGGCGCTTCGTTCCCTGGCACTCTGTCCTTCTTTCAACTTTTGATAGTCCATGGTGGACTAGCTCTAGAAGAGACTCCAACCTTTGATCCTTAGCAAGGTCCTTTACCAATGAAGAAACATTCATTCTCTTGACCAACCGAGCCTTTTTCTTGATGTGAGGTTGCAGGCTCGATGTACACCAAGTTTACTGCACCTGGGACGATTTCCATCGCGACGAGACATGGAAACCCCAAATTTCCCGCACTTGGGATGCTTTCGACAAGGCGGGACATGGAATCCCCGGGTACCCCGCAATTTGGCGACCTTTGTTGAGGAGGGACCGTGAGACCCCATGTCACGCTCCTATCCTAGTGGTAGTATTTCAACCACGCATAAGCGGGTGCATTACCGCCGTAATTTTTCCTTTTACCAATACTTGAGTACACGGTCTGCGCCTACTTCAACACTCGGTCAATTTTCCAGTAAGTGTTCTTAACAATGTAGCGAAAATAACTTACCATAAATTTATCTTCTTCAATTATTCTTTCAACCTGTCGTGTCATGTGGTCGTGCTGCACTGGCCCGCGGCCTGCACGACACAACTCCACACCTGAACTGTGAACCTGTCCGCCCGAATTTCCCTTCCGCGGCGCCCAAACTCTGCCCGTCGGTGCGGTCCATAGTGAGGGCGCATGGCCCGCATGCAGTGCGGCCTGCCTGCCCGGACGGTAACCCGCCCCGCTCTGCCTATCCGCGCTACCAAGCCCGACCCGCCCTCTATAATCCGCCCGCCGGTGCGGCCCTCTTACCCGCGTCCTTCTCTTCCTTCCGTTTTCGCCCAACTCCTTCCTTCGCACTTGTTCTGCGATGTGGAAGTCTGAGTTCGATGTCCCTTCGTCGAACGCCATCCTCCTTACTTATACGCATCCTTTCACCCAAGGGCCGTGTCTCTCGAGGATAACAAGGGTCGACTCCATCAACATGCATGCCCGACTGACCTGCCACATAACCTCAACACGCCCCATTCCAACAAACCGCTGCGTCCCTTCGTGTGCACCGTCATAACCATGGGTCGGCTCCAACACCTCGCCGATTACACCCGTCGCCGCACGTCGCACACCTGCCCGCATCCTGACTCGTCCGCACGTGGTCACCTCTTTTATCCGGGCACGCAACAAGGGTCGCCCGCGCGCCTTCCGTCGGTGGCTCGCCCATCATGCAGGTATCAAGGGGCGTGCGCCATCCCCAACACGGCGCGAGCGACATGGGAACCCACGTGTCACGCCCCCAGGCCTACAGTACTCTTTCAGCTGTACTTGGCGAGGTGCGGCGCCACCGAACACTTTCTTTTCACCAATACTTATGTTCATGGACTACGCCTAACCATTAGTCTACTTAGTTTGTTTTTCGCAACCAAGTATTATTATGTTTCCTTTATGCCAATGAACACCCATACGCATAGGCAATTATCATCAGCAATTATACATGAAGAACACAATTGCACAGTGTAAAGGGAGGGGCAACACCCTGAACAATGAGTCTGCTCGAACACAATATATTATTCAACTCTACAATGTCTACAGGGCTTTAAAAGTATACTTGGAAACACCAAGTTTCATACTTAGCCAATTTTACAAATAGGCAACACCTCCGTGTGCCAACCGAGTTCCTTGCCCGAGCTGGGTGGGCGCGCCCTCACACGAGCTGCCAACCGTACTCGTCGACCGAACCTCGTTTACCGCTGCACGACGGGCGGGT
>CM062817.1:1017966908-1017996908 GCA_031772625.1 Pinus tabuliformis
GACCGGACGATGAATAATTTTCCCCTACGGCCACCTCCACGCAAAGGAGGGAGGTCGAAGCGTTCCACCTCGAAATCCTTCTTCCAAATAAGACCAACCGAGCCCACAACCTCTTCTCAGAAATGCCCCCCGACCCTCCACGCCACGCACCGAGGCCACCTAGGAGTCCACCCGTGCCAGCTGACGGTGGACCTCGATCACTTGACCGCCTGCGGCAACCACGATGTGAAGGCAAAGGAAGGAAGCAAATGCAAATCAAGAGGGTCGCTACACAATACAAGGACACATATCCAAACAGGAGGAGGGATCGGGCAGCTCCGCACCCCACGCACCCTACGTACAGGCAACCTAGGAGATTTCCCACAGCTTTACCGACCGGACGATGAATAACTTTCCCCTACGGCCACCTCCACGCAAAGGAGGGAGGTCGAAGCGTTCCACCTTGAAATCCTTCTTCCAAATAGCCCCCACCATCGATGACTATAGTAGCAAGCCTCCTCCCCATTGGACCACAAGCGCATACACAATTGAAACAACAAATGCCCATAAACATTGTGACTTAACATTTCCAACCGCAAAAGCCTGCCACGCACGCAAGATGCAAGGGAAAAGACGACCCCTCGATCAAACATATGGGCCAACACATCTATCAAAACCTCAAAGCCAACGCAACCACGAACGATGTGCACTTTGAAAGGAATTCCAACCCTTGACTTTACAACAAGGAGAACAGCACCTCACATCGCCCGATGGAAAAAGCAAGCAAGAGGGAGGGTAGGTGGTTTACAACCAAAAACCTTCCACGTCCCTCTTAAATGTATGCATCTCAACCGACAATGCCAACACGGAAAGAGTACAAGCACAAGACACCAGCACCATAAACTGCCGAACAATGAAGAGGCTAGCCATCACAAGGAGCCACAGCACAACAACCCATACAACTCCCAAAACTTGGAGCAGAAGGGGAATTGTTCACATATGCCTCCAAGGACAAGCATGGCCAACATTACCGCTCATGCACTACCGAGTGGGTATGGAGAGAAGATGAAAATCGGACACCCTACAAACGACCCAAGGCCATTCATGAGGCAAACCCGAAAAACCAACTCAATTACCAACCCACCTTTCACACGAAAAGCAAAACCCTCCACACCAAATAGGGAGGAGGTGAACAATATAACGAGGAGCCAATTTCAATGGAGCCACAAATGGCTGCCCAGCCCAATGAAATTTCTCTATTCGCAACAACCGACGGGCACGATAGCGACATAGGCAACGACTGAGTTTTGGGGCTTCCATCTGGGACCCGCAACAACGAAGGCTCAAAGGAGCGCCGACAAAACTTTCAACATTCTTATCATTGGGATGGGAAAGAGGGACGGGGATGAGCATGGCCCACATTACCGCTCATGTGCTACCGAGCGGGGATGGAGTGAAGACGAAAACCGGCCACCCTTCAAATGACCCAAGGCCATCGTTTAGTAAAACCCGAAAACATAACTCGATCACCAACCCACCTTTCACACGGAAATAAAACCTACCGCTGGTATCATGGGAAGGGGCACGAGGGGGCCAGGACGAGCCACACAACAAAAGCCCATACAGCTCCAAGAACTTGGAGAGCGGAAGGGGAATTGTTCACATATGCCTCCCGGGCCGAGCCTGGCCAACATTACCGCTCATGTGCTACCGAGTGGGGATGGAGTGAAGACGAAAATCGGCCGCCCTACAAATGACCCAAGGCCATCGTTCAGGCAAACCCAAAAATACAACTTGATCACCAACCCACCTTTCACACGGAAATAAAACCTATCACTGGTATCATCTGGAGGGGCACGCGAGGACCAGGACGAGCCAAGGAGCCACAACACAACAGCCCATACAGCTCCAAGAACTTGGAGAGCGGAAGGGGAATTTTCACATATGCCTCCCAGGCCGAGCCTGGCCAACATCACCGCTCATGCGCTACCGAGTGGGGATGGAGAGAAGATGAAAATCGCCAGCCCTACAAACGACCCAAGGCCATCGTTCAAGCAAACCCGAAAACACAACTCGATTACCAACCCACCTTTCACACGGAAAGAAAACCTGTCGCTGGTATCATCTGGAGGGGAACGCGGGGACCAAGACGAGCCAAGGAGCCACACCACAATAGCCCAAACAGCTCCAAGAACTTGGAGAGCGGAAGGGGAATTGTTCACATATGCCTCCCAGGACGAGCGTGGCCAACATTACCGCTCATGCGCTACCGAGTGGGGATGGAGAGAAGATGAAAATCGGCGGCCCTACAAACGACCCAAGGCCATCGTTCAGGCAAACACGAAAACACAACTCAATTACCAACCCACCTTTCACACGGAAAGGAAACATGTCGCTGGTATCATCTGGAGGGGCACGCGGGGACCAAGACGAGCCAGGGAGCCACACCACAACAGCCCATACAGCTCCAAGAACTTGGAGAGCAGAAGGGGAATTGTTCACATATGCCTCCCAGGCCGAGCCTGGCCAACATTACCACTCATGCGCTATTGAGTGGGGATGGA
This sequence comes from Pinus tabuliformis, assembly GCA_031772625.1. Taxonomy (NCBI): domain Eukaryota; kingdom Viridiplantae; phylum Streptophyta; class Pinopsida; order Pinales; family Pinaceae; genus Pinus; species Pinus tabuliformis. The sequence goes on from CM062817.1 coordinate 1,017,969,452, forward strand.
GAGAAGATGAAAATCGCCCACCCTACAAACGACCCAAGGCCATCGTTCAGGAAAACGTGAAAATACAACTCAATTACCAACCCACCTTTCACACGGAAAAGAAACCTGACGCTGGTATCATCTGAAGGGGCACGCGGGGACCAAGACGAGCCAGGGAGCCACACAACAACAGCCCATACATCTCCAAGAACTTGGAGAGAGGAAGGGGAATTGTTCACATATGCCTCCCAGGCCGGGCCTGGCCAACATTACCGCTCATGCGCTACCGAGTGGGGATGGAGAGAAGATGAAAATCGCCTGCCCTACAAACGACCCAAGGTCATTGTTTAGGAAAACGCGAAAACACAACTCAATTACCAACCCACCTTTCACACGGAAAGGAAACCTGTCACTGGTATCATCTGAAGGGGCACGCGGGGACCAAGACGAGCCAGGGAGCCACACAACAACAGCCCATACAGCTCCAAGAACTTGGAGAGCGGAAGGGGAATTGTTCACATATGCCTCCCAGGCCAAGCCTGGCCAAAATTACAGCTCATGCGCTACCGAGTGGGGATGGAGAGAAGATGAAAATCGCCCGCCCTACAAACGACCCAAGGCCATCGTTCAGGCAAACGCGAAAACACAACTCAATTACCAACCCACCTTTCACACGGAAAGGAAACCTGTCGCTGGTATCATCTGAAGGGGCACGCGGGGACCAAGACGAGCAAGGGAGCCACACAACAACAGCCCATACAGCTCCAAGAACTTGGAGAGAAGAAGGGGAATTGTTCAAATATGCCTCCCAGGCCGAGCCTGGCAAAAATTACAGCTCATGCGCTACCGAGTGGGGATGGAGAGAAGATGAAAATCGCCTGCCCTACAAACGACCCAAGGCCATCGTTCAGGCAAACGTGAAAACAAAACTCAATTACCAACCCACCTTTCACATGGAAAGGAAACCTGTCACTGGTATCATCTGAAGGGGCACGCAGGGACCAAGACGAGCCAAGGAGCCACACCACAACAGCCCATACAGCTCCAAGAACTTGGAGAGCGGAAGGGGAATTGTTCACATATGCCTCCCAGGCCGAGCCTGGCCAACATTACCGCTCATGCGCTACCGAGTGGGGATGGAGAGAAGATGAAAATCGCCCGCCCTACAAACGACCCAAGGCCATCCTTCAGGCAAACGCAAAAACACAACTCAATTACCAACCCACCTTTCACACGGAAAGGAAACCTGTCACTGGTATCATCTGAAGGGGCACACGGGGACCAAGACGAGCCAGGGAGCCACACCACAACAGCCCATACAGCTCCAAGAACTTGGAGAGCGGAAGGGGAATTGTTCACATATGCCTCCCAGGCCGAGCCTGGCCAAAATTACCACTCATGCTCTACCAAATGGGGATGGAGAGAAGATGAAAATCGACCGCCCAACAAACGACCCAAGGCCATCGTTCAGGCAAACGCGAAAACACAACTCAATTACCAACCCACCTTTCACACGGAAAGAAAACTTGTCGCTCGGATCATCTGGAATTTGAATGGGCCCCCGCATGACCGAAACGAAGCAGCAAGGGAGAGCTAGGCAAAGGAGCAGCAAGAACATGCACAAAGCCAACCTCGGGTCACAACTTAGCATTTTTCATACGGGCTCGTTGGCCCGTGTGCACCCTCGCCCGAACGAATTCGCATGGGCGCCCGAACGACCGAAACGAAGCCACAAGGGAGAGCCGGGCAAACGAGCTGCACGAACGTGCACAAAGCCAACCTCGGGTCACAACTTAGCATTTTTGATACGGGCTCATTCGCCCGGGCATGCCCTCGCCCGAACGACCCGCCCAAACGAGTTCACACGGGCGCCCTCAAACGACCCACCCGAACAATTTTGCATGGGCGCCCGAACGACCGAAACGAAGCGACAAGGGAGAGCCGGGAAAACGAGTTGCACGAACGTGCACAAAGCCAACCTCGGGTCACAACTTAGCATTTTTTATACGGGCTCGTTCGCCTAGGCGCGCCCTCGCCCGAACGACCCGCCCGAACGAGTTCACACGGACGCCCTCAAACGACCCGCCCGAACGACCGAAACGAAGCGACAAGGGAGAGCCGAGAAAACGAGCTGCACGAACGTGCACAAAGCCAACCTCGGGTCACAACTTAGCATTTTTGATATGGGCTCGTTCGCCCAGGCGCGCCCTCGCCCGAACGAGTTCACACGAGCGCCCTCAAACGACCCGCCCGAATGACCGAAACGAAGCGACAAGGGAGAGTCGGGCAAACGAGCTGCACGAACGTGCACAAAGCCAACCTCGGGTCACAACTTAGCATTTTTTATACGGGCGCACCCTCGCCCGAATGACCCACATGAACGAGTTCACGCGGGCGCCCTCAAACGACCCGCCCGAACAACCGAAACGAAGCGACAAGGGAGAGCCGGGAAAACGAGCTGCACGAACGTGCACAAAGCCAACCTTGGGTCACAACTTAGCATTTTTGATACGGGCTCGTTCGCCTGGGCGCGCCCTCGCCCGAATGACCCGCCCGAACGAGTTCACACGGGCGCCCTCAAACGACCCGCCCGAACGACCGAAACGAAGCGACAAGGGAGAGCCAGGCAAACGAGCTGCACGAACGTGCACAAAGCCAACCTCAGGTCACAACTTAGCATTTTTTATACGGGTGCACCCTCGCCCGAACGACCCGCACGAACGAGTTCACGCGGGCGCCCTCAAACGACCCGCCCGAACGACCGAAACGAAGCGACAAGGGAGAGTTGGGCAAACGAGCTGCACGAACATGCACAAAGCCAACCTCGGGTCACAACTTAGCATTTTTGATACGGGCTCGTTCGCCCAGGCGCGCCCTCACCCGAACGACCCTCCCGAACGAGTTCACGCGGGCGCCCTCAAACGACCCGCCCGAACGACCCAAACGAAGCGACAAGGGAGAGCCAGGCAAACGAGCTGCACGAACGTGCACAAAGCCAACCTCGGGTCACAACTTAGCATTTTTGATACGGGCTCGTTCGCCCAGGCGTGCCCTCGCATGAACAAGTTCACACGGGCCCCCTCAAATGACCTGCCTGAACGACCGAAACGAAGCGACAAGGGAGAGCCGGGCAAACGAGCTACACGAACGTGCACAAAGTCAACCTCGAGTCACAACTTAGCATTTTTGATACGGGCGCACCCTCGCCCGAATGACCCGCACGAACGAGTTCACACAGGCGCCCTCAAACGACTGCCCCAATGACCGAAACGAAGCGACAAGGGAGAGCCGAGAAAACGAGCTGCACGAACGTGTAGAAAGCCAACCTCAGGTCACAACTTAGCATTTTTGATACGGGCTCGTTCGCCCGGGCGCGCCCTCGCATGAACGAGTTCACGCGGGCGCCCTCAAACGACCCGCCCGAACGACCCAAACGAAGTGACAAGGGAGAGCCGGGCAAACGAGCTGCACGAACGTGCATAAAGCCAACCTCGGGTCACAACTTAGCATTTTTTATACGGGCTCGTTCGCCGGGGCGCGCCCTCGCCCGAACGACCTGCCCAAACGAGTTCATGTGGGCACCCTCAAACGACCCGCCCGAATGACCCAAACGAAGCGACAAGGGAGAGCGGGCAAACGAGCTGCATGAACGTGCATAAAGCCAACCTCGGGTCACAACTTAACATTTTTGATACGGGCTCGTTAGCCCGAGCGCGTCCTCGCCCGAACGAGTTCAAGCGGGCGCCCTCAAACGACCCGCCCGAACGACCCAAACGAAGCGACAAGGGAGAGCTGGGAAAACGAGCTACACGAATGTGCACAAAGCCAACCTCGGGTCACAAATTAGAATTTTTTATATGGGCTCGTTCACCCGAGCGTACCCTCGCCCGAACGAGTTCACACGGTGCCCTCAAACGACCTGCCCAAACGATTTCACATGGGCGCCCGAACGACCGAAACGAAGCGACAAGGAAGAGCCGGGAAAACGAGCAGCACGAACGTGCACAAAGCCAACCTCGGGTCACAACTTAGAATTTTTGATATGGTCTCGATTGCCCGGGCGTGCCCTTGCCCAAATGACCCGCCCGAACAAGTTCACACGGGCGCCCTCAAACGACCCGCCCGAACGATTTTGCATGGGCGCCCGAATGACCGAAACGAACCGATAGGGGAGAGCCGGGCAAACGAGCTGCACGAACGTGCACAAAGCCAACCTCGGGTCACAACTTAGCATTTTTGATACGAGCTCATTCGCCCGGGCGCGCCCTCGCCTAAACAAGTTCACACGGGCGCCCACAAACGACCTGCCCGAACGGTTTTGCATGGGCGCCCGAATGACCGAAACGAACCGACAAGGGAGAGTCGGGCAAACGAGCTGCACGAACATGCACAAAGCCAACCTCGGGTCACAACTTAGCATTTTTCATACGGCCCTTGCCCGAACGAGCTCACACGGGCGCCCTCAAACGACCCGCCCGAACGAGTTCACACGGGCGCCCTCAAACGACCCGCCCGAACGATTTTTCATGGGCGCCCGAACGACCGAAACGAACCGACAAGGGAGAGCCGGGCAAACGAGCTGCACGAACGTGCACAAAGCCAACCTCGGGTCACAACTTAGCATTTTTGATACGACCCTCGCCCGAACGACCCGCCAAACGAGTTCACAAGGGCGCCCTCAAACGACCCGCCCGAACGAGTTCACACGGGCTCCCTCAAATGACCCACCCGAATGACCCGCCCGAACGAGTTCACACAGGCGCCCTCAAACGACCCACCCGAACGACCCGCCCGAACGAGTTCACACGGGTGCCCTCAAACGACCCGCCTGAACGATTTTGCATGGGCGCCCGAACGACCGAAACGAATCAACAAGGGAGAGCCGAGCAAACGAGCTGCACGAAAGTGCACAAAGCCAACCTCGGGTCACAACTTAGCATTTTTGATACGGCCCTCGCCCGAACGACCCGCCTGAACGAGCTCACACGGGCACCCTCAAATGACCCGCCCGAACGACCCACCCGAATGACCCGCCTGAACGAGCTCACACGGGCGCCCTCAAATGACCCGCCCGAACGACCCACCCAAACGACCCACCCGAACGAGTTCACACGGGCCCCCTCAAACGACCCGCCCGAACGATTTTTCATGGGCGCCGGAACGACCAAAACGAACCGACAAGGGGGAGCCGGGCAAACGAGCTGCACGAACGTGCACAAAGCCAACCTCGGGTCACAACGTAGCATTTTTGATACGGCCCTCGCCCGAACAACCCTCTCACGCCCCCAAGCCTACGATAGTCTTCCAACCGTGTTTGGCGAGGTGCAGCACCACCGTGTACTTTCTTTTTAATAATACTTGCACACATGGACTACGCCTTTCCACATTGACATACTTAATTCATCTTTCTCAATTAAGTAAAATGCATTAATCTTCATACATGTTCATAACCAATATGCAATTAAACCGAGAACATAACAATTGCACACAATTATAGAGGGAGGGGAAACTCCCGAACAAGTCCGCCCGATAATAATATATTATGAACTCTTCAATAATACATCATACAAGTGTGCCCAGCAAAGTCCAAGGCCAACACTTAGAAATATTACAATTGAGGCAAGACAGCCTTTACACATACATATTTATGCACCTTTGCCCAAGAGCGGGTACCCACATGGGTCACCAAGACGCTCATATAATCCTGCACAAACCCCATGTACAAATCCTCCTCAACCGAGACAATACTTTACATAACCAAGCCTTAAGACATGCAAGATCTCCTTAACTCCAATGCGCATGAGATATGCGCATATCTAAAGACTTTCGCACTTCCCTCTTGTCCTTATGTGAAGGAGAGCAAGTGAAGTTTGATGATGAATGAAGCTCCATGCTCCATTAATATATACGCTCTCCTCATGTGATTTAAGGGGGGGTGCACCACTCATGGCCGACCCCATCATTACACATGTAAGCCCACGTATATGTATTATTTTATTCTTATTATTTTAATTAACCACATGTATGCGTACAAGCCTCCATATATATGTTTATGTGCTCATTTGGATAGGGGTGTCCAGCCTTAAGGCCGACCCCCATATCCTCCGCTCGATGCCCATAACCACATATTAATCCGTCGGCTTCGCCTCTTATGCTAGTCCTCAACGCGTGGGTATAATCTTCTTTCACCCTCGCATTATTTCGCACTAAGTGTAAAATCACAGTTCGTTGTTCGTCGCAATCAGCTCGTTGTTTTGTCGCAGGGTCGGGTCGCCCGCTGGGGCGCCCGCCCATTGTTCACGGGTCGCCCGCCTGGGCGCCCACCCATCGTTCATGGGTCGCCCGCCGGGGCGCCCGCTCATTGTTCCACCGTGGCCGCTATTATATCCATGCTCGCCCGCGCTCATCAGCTCGCCGCTCCGTCGGTTGACTTGCCTGTATAGACCCGCGCCCATCAGCTCGTCGCACCGCCGGGTGACTCGCCCGTGCAGACCCACGCTCTTCAACTCGTCGCCCCGCCGGGTGACTCGTCCGTGCAGACCCACGGCCGCCGACTCGTCATGCTATCGGGTGACTCGTCCGTTTTTTGACTCGTCGGGTGACCCGCCCGTGTAGACCCGCACCCATCGTGCACGGGGCGCCTGCCCGCCTTCGTGTGCGCCTACCCGGGTCGTGCCCACCGTCCAACCGCCGTGTGAAGGGGCGTTTGCCTGTCACACTCCTGCCCGAGTTGCGAGGGCCTTACATTCTCCTCCACCCGAAATCGTTGTCTTCCTTGACAGCATACCATCTCGGTAGCTCTCCACCAAGATCATAATCATCAGGAAGTCATCTCAATCACCATATGTCGTCCTCATGTGAACTGCTGCCATGATACTCCAACATAATGCCAACATATCTCTGTGCATGTCGGCCTCCATGTCTGAACTAGTTGGGTGATCGATCCAACTATCACGTCCAAATAATGAGAATGCACATCCTCATGCCACCATCAGTTGTTCCTCAAAGCATCCTGTCACATCCTTGACCCATTAAGAATCAACTCCCATAATCCATGCTCAGGTCCATGAAAACTCCATCCATCTCATCTGCAACATACTGTCCACGGTGTGTTGGTGTCAATGGGCTACAAGTGATCAGCCACATCTATCCCAACATCATCATGTGCGTAAAGTAGTTGAGTCTCGGCTCAACCCATGCCCAAGTGTAATCACCAAGGCATCATCATCATCGTAACTCCATCGCTCCAAAGTGCCTCATACCGATCCTCCACATCAAGTCACCCTTCCAAGCCATGCCCATACATGTACTTTGGAAGTATGCATCCCATACTGCATCAAAGTCTCCTGACCTCGGCTCCTCAATGCTTCAAATCCTCTAAGTCCACCATGTATGAAGTCTCCCAAAGTCACAATGATCTCATGTCATCATGAGCTCCTCCACCAAAGGTCCACCAAGACTATCTCTTGGTCTCGGCCATGAGAAGTCCATCTAAGCATCATCATCACGAGTCCCTTCCATCACAGCTCCTCCACCAAGGTGTCCATCAAGACTATCTCTTGGTCTCGGCCATGAGAAGTCCACCCAAGGGTGTGCCCTTCAATCTGTCCATGAGTCACGCTGGGAACTTAGCCAAAGTGGCTAAAGCATGACCCAATCATCCACAATGATCATCAAGTTCCACCCTTGTCACGGGCCTTTGTACCTTCAACCATAAGGTCACAAATAGCCCCAACAAGTCCTGCAATAGTCGGCAATCCTTGCTTCTTCATACAAGGTCCCATCATAGTCATCCATGGAAAGATCCTCCATAGCATAGGCAAACTAATTTTGCCTTCCACTGCACACGGTCCATCTACCAAATGCTCAAATGGAACACAAGTATCATCATCACGAGGCTCCTCCATATGAGTGACCTCATACATACATGTTGACAAATTGCACGATCCTGGGTCAACCTGATCGTCCTCAAGTTCATCCTTCATCGTAGTCAAGCTTGCAACATCTTCATCACAGAGGGGGACAATAATATCCTTGCTACACTTCAAGAAATCTCGTCCAAGTATCATGTCGAAGCCATTCAACTTCATCACTATGAAGTCCAACCGACCTCTCCATCCTTCTATCTGTATAGGTACATCGTGTAACAAACCGACCACCTTAGCTCTAGAGTCCACTGTCTTGACCTCCATAATAGATGTCAGCCCCATCTCTTTTGCTAACCATGTAGTCATGAAGTTATGTGCAACATTCGTGTCTACCAGAGCTTGAACAGTTTTACCATAAACCATCAAGTCTATGTAACCCAAACTGTTCTCCATAACTTTTGTCACGAGCAACCCTGCTCACCAGCTCCGACCGAGCTCTGATACCACCTGTCATGCCCCCAAGCCTACGGTAGTCTTCCAACCGTGTCTGGCGAGGTGCGGCACCACCGTGTACTTTCTTTTTAATAATACTTGCACACATGGATTACGCCTTTCCACATTGACATACTTAATTCATCTTTCTCAATTAAGTAAAATGCATTAATCTTCATACATGTTCATAACCAATATGCAATTAAACCGAAACATAACAATTGCACACAATTATAGAGGGAGGGGAAACTCCCGAACAAGTCCGCCTGATAATAATATATTATGAACTCTTCAATAATACATCATACAAGTGTGTCTGGCAAAGTCCAAGGCCAACACTTAGAAATATTACAATTGAGGCAAGAAAGCCTTTAAACATACATATTTATGCACCTTTTCCCAAGAGCGGGTACCCACACGGGTCACCAAGACGCTCATACAATCCTGCACAAACCCCATGTACAAATCCTCCTCAACCGAGACAATACTTCACATAACCAAGCCTTAAGACATGCGAGATCTCCTTAACTCCAATGCGCATGAGATATGTGCATATCTCAAGACTTTCGCACTTCCCTCTTGTCCTTATGCAAGGAGAGCAAGTGAAGTTCGATGATGAATGAAGCTCCATGCTCTATTAATATATACGCTCTCCTCATGTGATTTAAGGGGGGGTGCACCACTCATGGACGACCCCATCATTACACATGTAAGCCCACGTATATGTATTATTTTATTCTTATTATTTTAATTAACCACATGTATGCGTACAAGCCTCCATATATATGTTTATGTGCTCATTTGGAGAGGGGTGTCCAGCCTTAAGGCCAACCCCCATATCCTTCGCTCGACGCCCATAACCACATATTAGTCCATCGGCTTCGCCTCTTATGCTAGTCCTCAACGCGTGGGTATAATCTGCTTTCACCCTCACATTATTTCGCACTAAGTGTAAAATCACAGTTCGCTGTTCGTCGCAATCAGCTCGCTGTTTTGTCGCAGGGTCGGGTCGCCCGCCCAGGTCGCCCATCGTGCATGGGTCACCCGCCGGGGCGCCCGCCCATTGTTCACGGGTTGCCCGCCCATCGTTCACGGGTCGCCAGCCGGGGCGCCCACTCATTGTTCCGCCGTGCCCGCTGTTATATCCACGCTCGCCTGCGTTCATCAGCTCGCCCCTCCATCGGTTAACTTGCCTGTACAAACCCGCACCCATCAGCTCGTCGCACCGCCGGGTGACTCGCCCATGCAGACCCGCGCTCTTCAACTCGTCGCCCCGCCAGGTGACTCGTCCGTGCAGACCCGCACTTGCCAACTCGTCATGCCGCCCGGTGACTCGTCTGTTTGTTGACTCGTCGGGTGACCCGCCCGTGTAGACCCGCACCCATCGTGCACAGGGCACCCACCCGTCGTGCAGGGGCGCCCGCCCGCCTTCGTGTGTGCCTACCCGGGTCGTGCCCACCGTCCGACCGCCGTGTGAAGGGGCGTTTTCCCGTCGCACTCCTGCCCGAGTTGCGAGGGCCTTACAAACCCACCCGAATGAGCTCACACGGGCGCCAGCAAACGACCCGCCCGAACGATTTTGCATGGGCGCCCGAACGACCGAAACGAACCGACAAGGGAGAGCCGGGTAAACGAGCTGCACGAAGGTGCACAAAGCCAACCTCAGGTCACAACTTAGCATTTTTGATATGGCCCTCGTCCGAACGACCCGCCGAATGAGTTCACACGGGCGCCCTCAAATGACCCACCCGAATGAGTTCACATGGGCGCCCTCAAACGACCCGCCCGAACGAGTTCACACGGGTGCCCTTAAATGACCCACCCGAACGACCCACCCGAACGACCTGCCCGAATGACCCACCTGAACGACCCGCCCGAATGACCCAACCAAACAACCTGCCCAAACGAGTTCACACGGGCGCCCTCAAACGACCCGCCCGAACGACCCACCCGAACGACCCGCCCCGATGAGTTCACACGGGCGCCCTCAAACGACCCGCCTGAACGACCCACCTGAACGACCCGCCCGAACGAGTTCACACGGGCGCCCTCAAACGACCCGCCCGAACGATTTTTCATGGGCACCTGAACGACCGAAACTGTCACGCCCCCAAGCCTACAGTAGTCTTTCAACCGTGTCTGGCGAGGTGCGGCACCACCCTGCACTTTCTTTTTTTCAATACTCATGCACATGGACTACGCCTTTCCACATTAACATACTTAATTCATCTTTCTCAATTAAGTAAAATGCATTAATCTTCATACACGTTCATAACCAATATGCAATTAAACCGAGAACATAACAATTGCACACAATTATAGAGGGAGGGGCAACTCCCGAACAAGTCCGCCCAATAATAATATATTATGAAACCTTTCAATAATACATCATACAAGTGTGCCAGGCAAAGTCCACGGCCAACACTTAGAAATATTTACAACAAGGCATAAGACAGCCTTCTACATACACATCTATGCACCTTTGCCTAAGAGCGGGTACCCACATGGGTGACCAAGACGCTCATACAATTCTGCACCAAGATCGTGTATAGAACCTCCTCAACCGTGATAAACCTCCACATAAGCCAATCCCAAAATATGTGAGAACCTCTTAATCTCTATGCGCATGAGGAATGTGCATCTCCTTAAGACCTTCGCACTTTTCCCTGTTATTTATGCGAAGACACTTGAGCAAAGTTAGATGGAGATAACAAGCTCCATCTCTATCAATATATACGCTCTCTTCCTTACGTTTTAAGGGGGGTGCACCATCCATGGCCGACCCCACTATCTTACATAGAAGCCCACGTATTATATATATTATATTACATTTTTATTTTAATTAACCATGCATATTTATATATGTGTACAAGCCACCATATAATATGTTTATACATGTATTATCGTCCATTTGGAGAGGGGTGTCTAGCCTTAAGGCTGACCCCCATATCCTCCACTCCACACCCATAACACACATATTAACACATCGGCCTGGCTTATGGTTCATCATATATACATAAAGGTCCCAACACTTGGTTTATTCAAGTGCTTCCTTTCGTCGCACATACATTTTGTCGCATAATAACGTCGCACCACAGCTCGGCTATTTGTCACATTATGCCCGGTCGTCCATTGTTCGTCGCAATATTGCTGCCCGTCGTGTGAAGGGGCGCCCGCCGGGGTCACCCTTCCTTCGCACCTGCGCGCCCGCTGCTGTTGAACCGCGTCCGCCTTTGTTAAGTTGCGCCCGCCTGCTATCGAACCGGCCCGCGCTGCAACCGCCATCGCTTATGACTGTCGCTCGGGTCGTCCGCCCATTGGGCACGGGTCACCCATGGGTCGCCTGCCCATCGTGCGTGGGTCGCCCACGGGTCGACCTTTCATCCATCGCACCGACTCGTCTGGTTGCCGCACCCACATATCAACTCGCCGCCCATTCGCAGCTCGGGTGACCGCACCCCGGTTTGCCGTGCCTAATCGCCAGCTCGGGTGACCGCACCTCAGCTCGCCGTGCCTAACCGCCAGCTCGTCGGCTCGCCGATTGACCGCACCTGCACGTCGGCTCGTCGTGCCCGTCGCACATCCGTCATGTGAAGGGGCGCTCGCTCGTCGTGCACCTGCCCGAGTCGTGAGGGCCTTACATTCTCCTCCACCTGAAATCGTTGTCGTCCTCGACAACATACCATCTTGGTAGTTCTCTACCAAGATCGACATCAACAAAATTCATCTCAATCCATGATAACCACCATGTGTCGTCCTCATGTGAACTGCTGTCATGATACTCCAACACAATGCTGGCACATCTCTGCACATTGTCGACCCTCATATCTGAACTAGTTGGGTAGCTAATCCAACTATCACACCCAAACAATGAGAATGCACATCCTCATGCCACCATCAGTCATTCCTGAAAGCATCCTGTCACATCCCCGACTCATCAAGAATCAACTCCCATAATCCATGCTCAGGTCCACGTAACTCCATGCACCTCATCTGCAACATGCTGTCCACGGTGTGTTGGTGTCAATGTGCTACAAGTGATCAGCCACATCTATCCCAACATCATCATGTGCGTAAAGTAGTTGAGTCTCGGCTCAACCCATGTCCAAGTGTAGCCACCAAGGCCTCATCATCGTAACTCCATCACTCCAAAGTGTCTCATATCGATCCTCCACATCAAGTCACCCTTCCAAGCCATGCCCATACATGTACTTTGGAAGTATGCATCCCATACTGCATCAAAGTCTCCTGACCTCGGCTCCTCAATGCATCGAATTCTCTAAGTCCACCATGTATGAAGTCTCCCAAAAGTCACAACGATCCCATGTCATCATGAGCTCCTCCACCAAAGGTCCACCAAGACTATCCCTTGGTCTCGGCCATGAGAAGTTCATCTAAGCATCATCATCACGAGTCCCTTCCATCACAGCTTTTCTACCAAGGTGTCCATCAAGACTATCTCTCGGTCTCAGCCATGAGAAGTCCACCCAAAGGTGTACCCTTCAACCTGTCCATGAGTCATGCCAGGCACTTAGCCATGTGGCTAAAGCATGACCCAAATCATCCATAATGTTCATCAAGTTCCTCCCTTGTCTCGGGGTCTTGCACCTTCCATCTCAAGGTAGCAAGCAACCTCAACAAGTCCTTCAGCAGGTAACAACCCTTGCTTCTTCATACAAGGTTCCATCATAGTTATCCATGGTAAGATGTCTCCTTGCTTAGGCAAGCTGATCTTGCCCTATCCTACACATGATCCATCTACCAAATGTCCAAATGAAACACAAGTATCCATACTTACTTTATCAATATGAGGCTCCTCCATATGAGTGACCTCACCCATCCATGTCGATAAGCTGCACAATCCTGGTTCAACTTGATCATCCTCAAGTTCTTCTTCCACCGTAGTCAAGCTTGCAACATCTTCTTCACGGGAGGGGACAACAACAGCCTTGCTGCCCGTCAAGAAATCTCATCCAAATATCATGTCGAAGGTCTTCAACTTCATCACTATGAAGTCCAACCGACCTCTCCATTCTCCTACCTGTATAGGTACATCGTGTACCAAACCGACCACCTTAGCTCTAGAGTCCACTGTCTCGTCCTCCATAATAGATGTCAGCCCCGTCTCTTTTGCTAACCGTGTAGTCATAAAGCTATGTGCAACATTCATGTCTACCAGGGCTTGAACGGCTTTACCACAAACCATCAAGTCTATGTAACCCAAACTGTCCTCGATAACCTTCATCACGAGCAACCCTGCTCAAACCGAGTCTTGAAATCTTCACGAGAAACCCTGCTCATCAGCTCCGACCGAGCTCTAATACCACCTGTCACGCCCCCAAGTCTACGGTAGTCTTTCAACCGTGTCTGGCGAGGTGCGGCACATGCACTTTCTTTTTTTCAATACTCATGCACATGGACTACGCCTTTCCAAATTAACATACTTAATTCATCTTTCTCAATTAAGAAAAATGCATTAATCTTCATACACGTTCATAACCAATATGCAATTAAACCGAGAACATAACAATTGCACACAATTATAGAGGGAGGGGCAACTCCCGAACAAGTCCGCCCAATAATAATATATTATGAAACCTTTCAATAATACATCATACAAGTGTGCCAGGAAAAGTCCACGGCCAACACTTAGAAATATTTACAACAAGGCATAAGACAACCTTCTACATACACGTCTATGCACCTTTGCCCAAGAGCGGGTACCCACACGGGTCACCAAGACGCTCATACAATTCTGCACCAAGATCGTGTATAGAACCTCCTCAACTGTGATAAACCTCCACATAAGCCAATCCCAAAATATGCAAGAACCTCTTAATCTCTATGCGCATGAGGAATGCGCATCTCCTTAAGACCTTCGCACTTTTCCCTTGTCTTTATGTGAAGACACTTGAGCAAAGTTCGATGGAGATAATGAGCTCCATCTCCATCAATATATATGCTCTCTTCCTTATGTTTTAAGGGGGGCGCACCATCCATGGCCAACCCCACTATCTTACATAGAAGCCCACGTATTATATATATTATATTACATTTTTATTTTAATTAACCATGCATATTTATATATGCGTACAAGCCACCATATAATATGTTTATACATGTATTATCGTCCATTTGGAGAGGGGTGTCCAACCTTAAGGCCGACCCCCATATCCTTTACTCCACACCCATAACACACATATTAACACATCGGCCTGGCTTATTGTTCATCGTATATACATAAAGGTCCCAACAATTGGTTTATTCAAGCGCTTCCTTTCGTCGCACATACATTTTGTCGCATAATAACGTCGCACCACAGCTCGGCTGTTTGTCGCATTATGCCCGGTCGTCCGCTGTTCGTCGCAATACTGCCACCCGTCGTGTGAAGGGGGGCCGGCCTGGGTCGCCCTTCCTTCGCACCTGCGCGCCCGCTGCTATTGAACTGCGTCCACCTTTGTTAAGTCGCGCCCGCCTGCTATCGAACCGGCCCGCGCTGCAACCGCCATCGCTTATGACTGTCGCTCGGGTCGTCCGCCTATCGGGCGAGGGTCGCCCACCCATCGTGCATGGGTCGCCCAAGTGTCGCCCTTTCGTCCATTGCACCGGCTCGTCAGGTGGCCGCACCCACATATCAACTCACCGCCCATCCGCAGCTCGGGTGACCGCACCCCGGTTTGCCGTGCCTAATCGCCAGCTCGGGTGACCGCACCTCAGCTTGCCGTGCCTAACCGCCAGCTCGTTGGCTCGCCGGGTGACTGCACCTGTGCCTCGGCTCGTCATGCGCGTCACACATCCGTCGTGTGAAGGGGTGCTCGCTCGTCGTGCACCTGCCCGAGTCGCGAGGGCCTTACAGAAACGAACCGACAAGGGAGAGCCGGGCAAACGAGCTACACGAACGTGCACAAAGCCAACCTCGGGTCACAACTTAGCATTTCTTATACGGCCCTCGCCCAAACGACCCACCCGAATGAGTTCACATGGGCACCCTCAAATGACCCGCCCGAATGACACACCCGAACGACCCGCCCGAACGAGTTCACACGGGCACCCTCAAATGACCCGCCTGAACGACTGAAACGAACCGACAAGGGAGAGTCGAGCAAACGAGCTGCACGAACGTGCACAAAGCCAACCTCGGGTCACAACTTAGCATTTATGATACGGCCCTCACCCGAACAACCTGCCCGAACGAGTTCACGCGGGCGCCCTCAAACGACCCGCCCGAACGAGTTCACATGGGCGCCCTCAAATGACCCGCTTGAACGATTTTTCATGGGCGTCTGAACGACCGAAACGAACCAACAAGGGAGAGCCGGGCAAACGAGCTGCACGAACGTGCACAAAGCCAACCTTGGGTCACAACTTAGCATTTTTGATATGGCCCTCGCCCAAACGACCCACCCGCACGAGTTCACACGAGCGCCCTCAAACGACCCGCCCGAACGAGCCACCCGAATGAGTTCACACGGGCGCACTCAAACGACCCGCCCGAACGACCCACCCGAACGACCTGAAACGAGTTCACACGGGCGCCCTCAAACGACCCGCCTGAACGATTTTTCATGGGCGCCCGAATGACCGAAACGAACCGACAAGGGAGAGCCGGGCAAACGAGCTGCACGAACGTGCACAAAGCCAACCTCGGGTCACAACTTAGCATTTTTGATACAGGCCCGAACGACCCGCCCGAACGAGTTCACACGGGTGCCCTCAAACAACCCGCCCGAACGACCCACCCGAACAACCCGCCCGAACGAGTTCACACGGGCGCCTTCAAACGACCCGCCCAAACGACCCACCCGAACGACCTGCCCGAATGAGTTCACACGGGCGCCCTCAAACGACCCGCTCGAACAACCCACCCGAACGACCTGCCCAAACGAGTTCACACGGGCACCCTCAAATGACCCGCCTGAACGACCCACCCAAGCGACCCGCCCGAACGAGTTCACACAGGCGCCCTCAAACGACCCGCCCGAACGACCCACCTGAACTACCCGCCCGAACGACTGAAACGAACCCAAAAGGGAGAGCCGTGAAACGAGCTACACGAACGTGCACAAAGCCAACCTCGGGTCACAACTTAGCATTTCTGATGCGGCCCTCGCCCGAACGAGTTCACACGGGCGCGCTCAAATGACCCACCCGAACGATTTTTCATGGGCGCTCGAACGACCGAAACGAACTGACAAGGGAGAGCCGGGCAAACGAGCTGAACGAACGTGCACAAAGCCAACCTCGGGTCACAACTTAGCATTTTTGATAAGGCCCTCGCCCGAACGACCCGCCCGAACGAGTTCACACGGGCGCCCTCAAACGACCCACCCGAACGACCCACCCGAACGACCCGCCCGAACGAGTTCACACGGGCGCCCTCAAACGACCCGCCCGAACGACCCACCCAAATGACCCTCCCGAACGAGTTCACACGGGCGCCCTCAAACGACCCGCCCAAACGATTTTTCATGGGCGCCCGAACGACCGAAACGAACCGACAAGGGAGAGCCGGGCAAACGAGCGGCACGAACGTGCACAAAGCCAACCTCGGGTCACAACTTAGCATTTTTGATACGGCCCTCGCCCGAACGACCCGCCTGAACGAGTTCACACGGGCGCCCTCAAACGACCCGCCCGAACGACCCACCCGAACGACCCGCCCGATCGAGTTCACACGGGTGCCCTCAAACGACCCGCCCGAACGACCCACCCGAACGACCCGCCCGAACGAGTTCACACAGGCGCCCTCAAACGACCCGCCCCAACGACCCACCCGAACAACCCGCCTGAACGAGTTCACACGGGCGCCCTCAAACGACCCGCCCGAATGACCCACGCGAACGACCCGCCCGAACGACTTCACACGGGCGCCCTCAAACGACCCGCCCGAACGACCTTGTAATGACCTCGCAACTTGGGCAAGTGCACGACGGGCAAAACACCTTCACACAACGGTTAGACAACAAAGTGACCCGGGCAGGGCGACCCGTGGGCGACCCGTGCACGACGGGCGGGCGACCTGGGCGGGCGACCCTTGGGCGACCCGTGGACGACCCGTGCACGACGGGCGGGCGACCCGTGCACGACCCGTGCACGGTGAACCGACGGACATACACAGTGAGCCGAGCTGTGGGTGCGGTCACCCGAGCTGGCGAACAGGCAGGACAAGTCAAGGTTCGGTGTGAGCTGTGGACAGGGCGAGCTGGTGCGGCGGACAAGGCGGACAGACGAGCTGGTGCGGTGGACAGAAGGGTGACCCGTGGGCGACCTGCACATGAC
Organism: Pinus tabuliformis; assembly: GCA_031772625.1. Taxonomy (NCBI): domain Eukaryota; kingdom Viridiplantae; phylum Streptophyta; class Pinopsida; order Pinales; family Pinaceae; genus Pinus; species Pinus tabuliformis. Next base: position 1,017,987,070 of record CM062817.1, read on the forward strand.
GGGCGGGCGACCCATGGGCGACCCGCGCCAGATGGGCAGATGACCCGAGCGACGAACAATGCGGGTGGACAGCGCAGTTGTGTGGAGCGCGGGTATGACAGCAGCGGGCACGATTCAACAAAGGCGGGCGCGGTTCAACGGCAGCGAAGGCACGGTGCGAAGGAAGGGCAACCCGGGCATGATGGGCGGGCGCCCCTTCACACGACGGGCAGCAGCAATGCGACGAACGACAGTGACCAGGCAGAGTGCGACGAAAGGGCGAGCTGTAATGCGATGTTCCAAGTCGCATATGTAACTTAAGGAAAATATGCGATGGAGTGTGGAAGCTTTATATTGGGCGTAGGGAGGCCTTGCACTTGGGCAAAGGCCGACCTACCAAATAATAAAGCAAGGGCTCCTAACATGTTTTAGGGGGTCGGCTTGAGAGCTTGACACCCCTCCATCGAATGGATAGCCAGCGTATATATTGGCAGCGCAGAGGCTTCATTTCATCATCAAGCACTTCGCTCTCTCTCTACATTCGATCTAGAGGTAAAGAGGACGCAGCAAGAAGTGTGCAGTTTTACCAAGGGACTGTTTGTGGGACGACGGTACACGGTAAAAGGCAGTTTGGTGCGGAATCGAATTGGAGCAGTTCTGGTGGCTCGGGTGAGCACGCTCCTACCAAGAGAGGTTGGCATTGAATTGTAAAAAGGTTGTCTATGTCTATATTGTAAAAGATTCTAAGTGTTGGCCGAGGACTTTGCCCGGCACACTTGTATGTATTATTGAAGAATTTCATAATGTATTGATATCGGGCGAACTTGTTCGGGAGTTGCCCCTCCCTCTATAATTGTGTGCAATTGTTATGTTCATGGTTTAATTGCATATTGATTATGAATGTGTATGAATATTAATGCATTTTACTTAATTGAGAAAGATGAATTAAGTATGTTTATGTGAAAGGCGTAGTCCATGTGTGCAAGTATTAATAAAAAGAAAGTACACGGTGGTGCCGCACCTCGCCAGACACGGTTGGAAGACTACCGTAGGCTTGGGGGCGTGACAAGTGGTATCAGAGTAGGGTTGCTCATGGAGACTTGGACAAGGTTCTTACAGGGGAAGCCGATGAATGGTTGAGACTAGGTCGCAGAAAAAGATGGCAGCTAACACTCAAGCTGGGTCTAGCCATACAATGAAGGACACCGTGAAGGATACTACTCTTGGGTTCATGGAGAAAGTGATTGAAAGAATGCAGACTTTGGAGAGTTCCTGGAACCAAGATGTGGACTCACTTGCTAAAGAGCGAGAAGCCATCTCAAAGGTCAGGGAAGAGCTTGAAGAACTCCGTGCACAACATAATGAGCTCAAGACACAGTATGAGTACACCGATCTTATGTGTACACAACTTGAAGTAAGGGTCAAGTGGGTTGAAGAATCAAGAGATCAGGGTCTTGCAGAGATCGTGAACTTGAAAGGAACTCTTGACAAGGTAAATAAAAATCTCAATCAAGCCAAGGATGAGATTGCGGTATTGAAGAGGGCCATGAGACATAACTCAGGTGGAGGAGTGCCTCATGTGAAGGTCAAAGAACCGGAATCTTATGACGGTACAAGGAGTGCAAAGACTCTTGGCAACTTCTTGTGGGACATGGAGCAGTACTTGGAACGATTGAGTCTACCTGATGGGGAGACACAAGTCAAGGTGGCCTCAATTCCTGACAAATGATGCCAAGATGTGGTGGCGAAGGAGGGTGGATCAGATTATCAATGGTAATGCTGATGACATCACTTTGTGGGATGACATGAAGAAAGCTTTGCAGACCCATTTCAGTCCTCAGGATGAAACGTGGGAAGCAAGGACGAAGATCAAGTTCATCAAACAAATCGGAAGCCTACAAGCATATCAGCGAGAGTTCTCAAGTGCAGCTCTGGAACTTCCCGACATGGCGGAAAGGGACAATGTGTTCAACTTTATTATTCGGTTGAAGCCTTGGGCATGCAATGAGGTGAAGAGGCAGAAAATTAGAACACTTGAGGAAGCTTTTGCTGCGGTTGACAGGTTGGTGGACCACTACGATGAGACTTCTAATGAGAAAAAGAAGTCCGACAAGCCAAAAGAAAAAAGAAGGAGGACACTCCAAAATCAGATGATAGTCTGAAAGCAAAGAAGCCTTTGAAGTGTTGGATATGTGCAGGACCACATGTGGTGAAGAATTGCCCCTCTGAACCAAAGTTGGCCGCTGTTACACAACCTGATGAGGATGACAATGCTTCTGTAGGGATGATGCAGATACTTGGTGCCGCTGCTACTACGGAAGTGGCTTCTAGGAGAGATCCGGAAAGAAACAGGTTGGAGTATGTTCAGATGAAGATTGGTGATGCCGATGTACTCACTATGATCGATAGTGGGGCTTCACATAACTTCATGAGTGAAGATACTGCAAGGAGACTTGGGCTGAAATTTGTACCAGTGAAGGCACAAATGAAGACAGTGAATTCTCCTCCTATGGCAATCCTTGGTATGGCCGAAAAGGTGGACACTACACTTGGTGGATGGACTGGAAAGGTGGACTTCACTATAGTGCGGATTGATGACTATGAGGCAGTATTGGGGATGGAGTTCATGAAACAGTTTGAGGCTATGGTTGTACCAAATTTGAGGAAACTCTTCATTTATGATGGAAAGGAAGATGTGCCCATTGGTGTTCCAACCATTGGTGTGACAAAACCTGATCATAAGTTGGGAGGAATGCAAATGGAGGACAAGGGGAAAATGGACAAGCGGTTGTCTACGGTAGAGGCAAAGCTTGCAGAGCAGTCATTGGTCATCCAATCACTTTCGGATAGCATCTTGGACTTGTCAAGAAGGCTAGAGCTGGTGGAGGATGATGATGATGATGAGATATATGTGAGGCCGAATATCCAGAAGGAAGATCGGGAAGCATATCTACAAAGGATGGAGGTTGAGGATCCTGACAGATGGATTGAGCTGATTAGTGAGGGAGAGCCTTCAGGCTCTTCTCCCTCCACATCTTCTTAGATGACATAGAAGATGGGGCTCATTGTTGGCTACTCAAGGCAGTGAGCCCTTAAGCATGTTTGAGCAGGTATGATGATCGTGACATGCTGCAGAAAGATGGGGTTTCCATGGACCTGAGCATGGGATCGTGGAGATGAGTATTGGCACATGACTAGGATGTGTAGCACTTGTTGATATGCATGGGCAATTTGCACATGGAGATGACTTGATGAAGACGAGACCTTATATATGTTGCAGTGATGTTTGCCTTATATGGAGGAGTCTACATCATGGTTGATGTCAGTCTTGGTGGAGAGCTACCAGGATGATGTGTTGTCGGGACGACAATGTTTTCGGGTGGAGGAGAGTGTAACGCCCTCGCAACTTGCGCAAGTGTGCGACGGGCAAAACACCTTCACACAACGGTTAGACAACAAAGCGACCCGGCAGGGCGACCCATGGGCGACCTGTGCACGACGGGCGGGCGACCCGGGCGGGCGACCCATGGGCAACCCGTGCACGACGGGCAAGCAACCCGGGCGGGCGACCCGTGCACGGTGAGCCGGCGGACATACACAGCGAGCCGAGCTGCGGGTGCGGTCACCCGAGCTGGCGAACAGGCACGAAAAGTTAAGGTTCGGTGCGAGCTGCGGACAGGGCGAGCTGGTGCGGCGGCAGACAAACGATCTGGTGCGGTGGATAGAAGGGCGACCCGTGGGCGACCCGCACACGACGGGCGGGCGACCCGTGGGCGACCCACGCCCGATGGGCAGATGACCCGAGCGACGGACAATGCGGGTGGACAACGCAGTTGTGTGGAGCGCGGGTATGACAGCAGCAGGCGCGATTCAACAAAGGCGGGCGCGGTTCAACGGCAGCGAAGGCACGGTGTGAAGGAAGGGCGACCCGGGCACGATGGGCGGGCGCCCCTTCACACGACGGGCAGCAGCAATGCGACGAACGACAGCGACCGAGCAGAGTGCGACGAAAGGGCGAGTTGTAATGCGACATTCCAAAGTCGCATATGTAACTTAAGGAAAATATGCGATGGAGTGTGGAAGCTTTATATTGGGCATAGGGAGGCCTTGCACTTGGGCAAACGCCGACCTACCAAATAATAAAGCAAGGGCTCCTAACATGTTTTAGGGGGTCGGCTTGAGAGCTTGACACCCCTCCATCGAATGGATAGCCAGCGTATATATTGGCAGCTCAGAGGCTTCATTTCATCATCAAGCACTTCGCTCTCTCTCTACATTCGATCTAGAGGTAAAGAGGACGCAGCAAGAAGTGCGCATCTCTCATGCGCATAAGAGAAGTGCGCAGTTTTACCAAGGGACTATTTGTGGGACGACGGTACATGGTAAAAGGCAGTTTGGTGCGGAATCGAATTGGAGGCGTTCTGGTGGCTCGGGTGAGCACGCTCCTACCAAGAGAGGTTGGCATTGAATTGTAAAAAGGTTGTCTATGCCTATATTGTAAAAGATTCTAAGTGTTGGTCGAGGACTTTGCCCGACAGACTTGTATGTATTATTGAAGAATTTCATAATATATTGATATTGGGCGAACTTGTTCGGGAGTTGCCCCTCCCTCTATAATTGTGTGCAATTGTTATGTTCATGGTTTAATTGCATATTGATTATGAATGTGTATGAAGATTAATGCATTTTACTTAATTGAGAAAGACGAATTAAGTATGTTTATGTGAAAGGCGTAGTCCATGTGTGCAAATATTAATAAAAAGAAAGTACACGGTGGTGCCGCACCTCGCCCGACACGGTTGGAAGACTACCGTAGGCTTGGGGGCGTGACAGACCCACCTGAACGACCCGCCTGAACGAGTTCACACGGGCGCCCTCAAACAACCCACCCGAACGATTTTTCATGGGCGCCCGAATGACCGAAACGAACCGACAAGGGAGAGCCGGGTAAACGAGCTGCACGAACATGCACAAAGCCAACCTTGTGTCACAACTTAGCATTTTTGATACGGTCCTCGCCCGAACGACCCGCCCGAACGACTTCAGACGGGCGCCCTCAAACGACCCGCCCGAACGACCCACCCGAACGACTCGCCCGAACGAGTTCAGACGGGCGCCCTCAAACGACCCGCCCGAACGACCCACCCGAACGACCCGCCCGAACGAGTTCAGACAGGCGCCCTCAAACGACCTGCCCGAATGACCCACCCGAACGACCCGCCCAAACGGGTTCACATGGGCGCCCTCAAACGACCTGCCCGAACGATTTTTCATGGGCACCCGAACGACCGAAACGAACCGACAAGGGAGAGCCAGGAAAACAAGCTGCACGAACATGCACAAAGCCAACCTTGGGTCACAACTTAGCATTTTTGATACGGCCCTCGCCCGAACGACCCGCCCGAACGAGTTCACACGGGCACCCTCAAACGACCCGCCCGAACGACCCACCTGAACGACCCGCCCGAACGAGTTCACACGGGCGCCCTCAAACGACCCGCCCGAACGACCCACCCGAACGAGTTCACACGGGCGCCCTCAAACGACCCGCCCGAACGACCCACCCGAACGACCCGCCCGAACGAGTTCACACGGGCGCCCTCAAACGACCCGCCCGAACGATTTTGCATGGGCACCCGAACGACCCAAACGAACCGACAAGGGAGAGCTGGGAAAACGAGCTGCAAAAATGTGCACAAAGCCAACCTCAGGTCACAACTTAGCATTTTTGATACGGCCCTCGCCCGAACAACCCGCCCGAACGAGTTCACACGGGCACCCTCAAACGACCCGCCCGAACGATTTTGCATGGGCGCCCGAACGACCGAAACGAACCGACAAGGGAGAGCCGGGCAAACGAGCTGCACGAACGTGCAAAAAGCCAACCTCGGGTCACAACTTAGCATTTTTGATATGGCCCTCGCCCGAACGACCCGCCTGAATGAGTTCACACGGGCGCCCTCAAACGACCCGCCCGAACGACCCACCCTAATGACCCGCCCGAACGACCCACTCGAACGACCCGCCCGAACGAGTTCACACGGGTGCCCTCAAACGACCCGCCTGAATGACCCACCCGAACTACCCGCCCGAACGAGTTCACACGAGCGCCCTCAAACGACCCGCCCGAACGACCGCCCGAACGACCGAAACGAACCGACAAGGGAGAGCTGGGAAAACGAGTTGCACGAACATGCACAAAGCCAACCTCGGGCCACAACTTAGCATTTTTGATATGGACCTCACCCGAACGACCCGCCCGAACGAGTTCACACGGGCGCCCTCAAACGACCCGCCCGAACGAGTTCACACGGGAAACGACCCGCCCGAACGAGTTCACATGGGCACCCTCAAACGACAACGACCCACCAACGAACCAAGTTCACACGGCAAACGAGCCGCACGAACGAGTTTACATGGGCTCCGACACACGACCAAAACGAAGTCACAAGGGAGATTCGGGCAAACGGGCAGCACGATCGTGCACAAGGCCCACCCCCCTTCACAACTTAGCATTTTTTATATGGCCACGTCTGCCCTGGGTGCCCTCACATGACACGACATGACACGACCCGACCCGTTTGCACAGGCACCCACACACGACACGTCACAACCCACCCGAATGAAATTTTGGGTTTCCATGGGCGCACAACCCGAAATTTCAGGGTTTCCGTTATCTGCACCTTACTATCTCCAAGGCCTTCGTAGGTGTCAAGGGTCCTTTATCTTTTTCTTCCTTTGTCAGAGTTGTCGTGCCTTCTTTCGAGAGATGTTGAGGAATCTTGTCAAATAGTTATTCTTTGTGACCGTGATGTTCTTCATTTGCTTCTTATTGGATTGATTGGTCAACCACCTTATACTCCTTATGAGAGCACTTCTTCATGTTGACCTTTACTCCACTGTAGCACATGCCTCCGAGCATGTCGTTGGCGAAAGAGATCCTTTTATTCTTGATCGTGATTCTAGAACTTTTCCCATGACCCAATCAATATATATGGCGACATGACTTAAACTTTGATGCATACATACCTCACCTTGATTATGCTTTTATCATCGCGGCTTTATTTGATAGTTCTCCTCGATTGGTGTAGCCTTTCTTGCTTCATCTGCTCTCGCCTCTATATCATCCTCTCTTGAATCCCATAAATGGGACCCCCAATGAGACCTCTACCCCCTTTGAAAGAAGACTTTAAGCAAAGAGGTTGACTTAGTCCTAGGAGGATCTTCCTTCTTTTGCTTCTTGTCGTCTTCTTTCACTTCTTGAGTTACATGAGCTTCTTCCCTTTTTCTCTTGTTGTTGTTGTCCTTCTTAAGTTTAGGAAAATCCCTTTTGTAGCGTCCATACTCTTGGCATCCAAACCATTCGACTTTGGACATGTAGTGGCCCCAACCAATTTGTTACTTTCCTTGCAAAAGGACACTGAGGTATACTCAGAAGGGGACGCATACTTACTTGATAGAGTTTGAGATGTAGTGAACTTGCTTTCTTCTTGAAGACTTGATGGCTTTCCTTCCTTAGATCTTGATGTTGTTCAAGTTGCTTTCTTCAAATGGACTTGCTTGATGACTTGACTCGTAGTGCCTTTCATTCTTCAAGATGGTGTTGCTTGATGTAGGTCCCTCTTTGATTTGTTCTTCTTGTAGGTGCCTTTATACAAGGCGTTTCTTCTTGCTTTTAGTCTTCCATGAGGAATGATAGATGGTAGACCTTCTTGTCCTTGATGTGATTGAGACTTCTTGGCTTGATGCTTCAACCTTGCGGATGTTCTTGAGATTCCCTTTCCTTGATGTGCCACCTTAGCTCCGATACCGCGTTGAAGAATCTGGGGCAATGGGGTATAGCGGGATTCTTCTAGACTTGATAACAATTTGTGAAGCTCTTTTTCAATTTATCGTGTTATCTTAATCTTCTTCTCTTCTTATTAATGCATGTATGTTTACTTTCATCAAACTGGTGCCAAAAACATAAGAACAAGAACACAAGATGTTGGCTCTCTGCCAGGGAAAAACCTCTCTCTCTCTCTCTCAGAGAGGAAAACCCTTTCGTAAATTTCCCTCATTGAAGCTTCTTATTGGTCATTGCGAATCCCTAAACCCTTGAAAATAATATCCCCCAAGCACAAGTCGAGTCCTTCCTCCTCTCTGCACTTTGTTTCTTCGGCGCTTCGTTCCCCGGCACTCTGTCCTTCTTTCAACTTTTGATAGTCCATGGTGGACTAGCTCTAGAAGAGACTCCAACCTTTGATCCTTAGCGAGGTCCTTTACCAATGAAGAAACCTTCATTCTCTTGACCAACCGAGCCTTTTTCTTGATGTGAGGTTGCAGGCTCGATGTACACCAAGTTTACTGCACCTGGGGTGATTTCCATCGCGACGAGACATGGAAACCCCAAATTTCCCGCACTTGGGATGCTTTCGACAAGGCGGGACATGGAATCCCCGGGTACCCCGCAATTTGGCGACCTTTGTCGAGGAGGGACCGGGAGACCCCATGTCACACTCCTATCCTAGTGGTAGTATTTCAACCACGCATAAGCGGGTGCGGCACCGCCGTACTTTTTCCTTTTACCAATACTTGAGTACACGGTCTGCGCCTACTTCAACACTCGGTCAATTTTCCAGTAAGTGTTCTTAACAATGCAGCGAAAATAACTTACCATAAATTTATCTTCTTCAATTATTCTTTCAACCTGTCGTGTCATGTGGTCGTGCTGCACGGGCCCGCGGCCTGCACGACACAACTCCACACCTGAACTGCGAACCTGTCCGCCCGAATTTCCCTTCCGCGGCGCCCAAACTCTGCCCGTCGGTGCGGTCCATAGTGAGGGTGCATGGCCCGCATGCAGTACGACCTACTTGCCAGGACTGTAACCCGCCCGCTCTGCCTGTCCGCGCTACCAAGCCTGACCCGCCCTCTGTAATCCGCCCGCCGGTGCGGCCCTCTTACCCGCGTCCTTCTCTTCCTTCCGTTTTTGCCCAACTCCTTCCTTCGCACTTGTTTTGTGATGTGGAAGTCTGAGTTCGATGTCCCTTCGTCGAACACCATCCTCCTTACTTATACGCATCCTTTCGCCCAAGGGCCGTGTCTCTCAAGGATAACAAGGGTCGGATCCATCAACATGCATGCCTGGATAACCTGCCACATAACCTCGACACGCCCCATTCCAACGAACCGCCGCGTCCCTTCGTGTGCACCATCGCACCCATGGGTCGGCTCCAACACCTCGCCGATAATACCCGTCGCCGCACGTCACACACCTGACCGCATCCTGACTCGTCCGCACGTGGTCACCTCTTTCATCCGGGCACGCAACAAGGGTCGCCCGCGCACCTTCCGTCGGTGGCTCGCCCATCGTGCAGGTATCAAGGGGCGTGCACCATCCCCAAAATGGCGCGAGCGACATGGGAACCCCGCGTGTCACGCCCCCAGGCCTACAGTACTCTTTCAACCGTACTTGGCAAGGTTCGGCACCACCGAACACTTTCTTTTCACCAATACTTATGTTCATGGACTACGCCTAACCATTAGTCTACTTAGTTTTTTTTTCGCAACCAAGTATTATTATGTTTCCTTTATGCCAATGAACACCCATATGCATAGGCAATTATCATCAGCAATTATACATGAAGAACACAATTGCACAGTGTAAAGGGAGGGGCAACTCCCTGAACAATGAGTCTGCCCGAATAAAATATATTATTCAACTCTACAATGTTTACGGGGCTTTACAAGTATACTTGGGAAACACCAAGTTTCATACTTAGCCAATTTTACAAATAGGCAACACCTCCGTGTGCCAACCGAGTTCCTTGCCCGAGCTGGGCGGGCGCGCCCTCACACGAGCTGCCAACCGTACTCGT
>CM062817.1:1018004408-1018009408 GCA_031772625.1 Pinus tabuliformis
TCAAACGACAAATAGACTGCTGCCCATAACACAAACCCACCCTGCTATTGCACCCCTCCGTGTACAAAACACCCGACAACCTTTCCAGCGAGAGAGTCAACGGGGGTCAAAGAATCAAACTCCAAAGAGGAGTTGTCACGGGCCGACACTCAACGCTGGAGAAAGCCGCGAGCCAAAAATACATCGATGGTGCAAGGGCACTAGAGAGAGGGACGTTCGCAAAGCACACACCATGAAACGAAGAAATGACGCGAGTCCCACAAAAAACCCACAATCCAAAGGGAGGAACAAAGACACAACTCGCTACTTTTTCCCTCAAAAGGGGAGTGGCTCACGAGAGGACGAGGAATTCCCTCGACGGCAAAGGCACGAGATAAGATTTCCACCCTCATGCCCATCGGCGGGGAAAATTGCGATCTCGATGGAGCTCAGACCGAGGGATGGGTTTTTCATTCCCTGGACACCCAACCCTTCCACGAGGGCATGTCGAGGAATGGTCGGGAGGGACTAGGGTGGCCAGCCCAACGGGTTGATCCGCTCTTCATCCATCCCATTTGTGACCGCACCCCGACAATCTCGCCTCACGGAAGATTTGAGCTACCAGGCGCGCGCGCAACCACTCCCTCGACCCAACCACCAGCGAAAAAGCTCACCCAAGCTATACATCAACCGCCACTGCCTTTTCGAGAGAACCAACTATGGAAGCCAGCACCCTTGGCCCATGCCTTCCAACGAACAAAAGACCAAGCACCGCCACTACGAATGAGTACAAATTTATCCATCGTTTTTACCAAGCACCTCAACTCTGCAGCAACCATGCCCGGCCGAACAGATCGTCGGAAGGGCTCCCAAGAAATAGGCTTCCGAACCCCCTGCAGAAACACATTAGGGGGGAGAAAAACAAAGGATGGGTGGGACAAGCACAAGCATGGCATGCAAGCACACACAAAAAAGCAAGCCTTACCTCGAGACAAGCAACCAACGATGTTCCCGCCAAACACCAAACCCGCTCCCCTAGAGACACACCACAAAGTCCCACATTGCAATCGACACCCAACCAACCCGAACCAAAAAATAAAACCCCTGCTATCAATGATCCTACCGCAGGTTCACCTACGGTAACTGTTGGAGAGGTAAATCCCCTCTACGGATAGAGGTGATCCCTACTAGCCCAGAGTGGGTCTAGCAACAATCAGTCAATGCTACTATGCAAGTTCCTAATTGCAATTAACAGGTAGACAAAGAACACCTACTTGGATTCCAGCGCTGTCGTTTGATGAAGAGATGCCGCCTTCGCTCCTTCGCCCTGGCCGATCACAATCCTCCGCGATCTCCGCGAATAGACACTTGCACACACGAAGAGGAAACAAACACACGCGTGAAATCTAATAAAAGAAACCATACATCAGTCAGAAAGGATGTAATTCACATTTAACCATTGCATAGACAAATTAGAATGGAACAATAATAGTAGTCATCTATTATTAATCAAGCAGAGAAGAGTACAATCAAATGTTCTGACGTCGGTATCCTTCTCAGGAGGGGCCAGTCAGCAAGTGTCTCAAGCATTCACCTTTGGAAATGATTCTCCCAAGACAAGAAACTATCTCTCTCACACAAGCAACACAACACAACCTTCCCTAAGCTATCAATCACTTCCACACTTATCACACCAACTACCTATAGTAGCAGCAATCTGAGCACTATAAGCTCTACACAATCCATGCTATTCCAAACTAGCTGCTCATGGTAATGGTAGAGGTTTATATAGGAGAAGGAGTCTCCTTGAATAGTGGAAGGATGAGCTTATATTCAAGGGAAGTAGTTGCAAAGGGTCGAACATACATGCCATAGAAGGGAGGCGATACTCACAAAGCCAACAACCAAGTTTGGAGTTATCTGGAAGGCTGGTTGTTGGAACAAATTCGCCTAAACTGGATCAGCGTGGGTGCATAACTGGTCTGGCGTGCTGACGTCACAAAGACATAATGGAAAGGGCCATGTCAGCGTGGGTAAATACAAACAGAGGCTGCGCTGGTCATGAAATTCGATCAGCGCGGAAAATTCGTGTGCTTCCGCGCTGGCAGCGCACGCGGTCTGTTATGAAGCGCCAGTCATCGCGGATATTTTGGAAACAGACGCGCTGATGAGGAAAAATTTGGAAAAGTGGGTTTTTGGCCAGTTCAGAAGGCATGAACTTGATTATTGTGAACTCCTGACACAGTAGGGTGACTGACATGGAGACAGTGACAAATTACTGCGTAACAGATGCCCCCTAAAGCATGAAGACCGAGAGAGTGGGAGGGGTGAAATGCTTTACAAAACTCACCGAACTGGAACACCACCAGGAAGGACCGAATATCTCTGATAATCAAGTACATGCAGTCTAGGCATGGGCGCAGCCATCCGAAAGACATGCAAAAAGGTCTGTGGAATGGACGCAGCCACCCAGCTAAAGAGACCAGAATAATGATAAGGTATGGTCGCAGCCATCCATGAAGACTCAGGTATGGGCGCAGCCATCCATCAATGATTCATGTAATGATCATCCACAAAATCGCAACCTGGACCATAAAAGACAGAGATCCAGGGTCTTGCGCTCCGTCCCAACCCGAACAAAGTACAAATCCAAGCATGTGAATACATGAGCTGAAGTCGAACATGCATGGACATCGTCTGATTACCAGTCAATGATGAGAACTATTAACAGACGCGAGAGGTACCACCAATAATGACAATGGTCCTCAAGGTACTATAGGTACAATCCGCGGCGTGTGAATCAATGAGCTAGTGTCGAACACCCACAGAATCATTCGATCGGAGGCTAATGATGTAAACCTCGCATCGAACACGAAGAACCTGCCATTAAGGCATGCAGGCTCCAAGGCACCTGAAGGGAGTCTCTAAGTCGCCTTCCTGGATAATGAGCTGAAGTCGACAGGAAGTGACCTTGATCGAAGATGGGCCATAATGTTTCCCACATCATCGACACGAGACATAGGTATAATAGTTTGCGTGAGATATAAGGGAAGGTTGTACAAATGCAGAGGTCAACTTCTCTTGAACATATCGGCGGCACGACAATGGATTTGGCAGTATTTGACATCAAATGGGCAAAGGTCATGGTGACAAGGCAATGAGCAGATGAGAGGTCAAAACAGGGTAACCCAAACCCACGGAGGCTAAATGTGAAATGAGATGAAATATTCCCACCCAGACATGAATGCAGACTAGTGCCATGTTCAAGAGCGACATACTACCGACACAACAATTATTACAGTTCTATTTTCCCCACCATTTCTGGCAGGTACCTCGATTATTTTTGGATGGCAAGCTTGATGGGGATAGCATATGCTTGGAGAGTGTCATCTCGACAACGTCCAATGTCATTAAGTTTTAACGAGCCTAACAAAGGAAAAACTTGGCATCTTTTCATGTTTAGAGAGTCTGAAAAGATAGCGGAAAAGGAGACTCCTGGGGGGTCCTTTTCGTAAAGTTGTGTCTCTTGAGCCCGAAAAAGTATAAAACAATGCTCGAAAGAACCGCCCGACCATTACGATCGAGGAGTACTTTTCGTAAGTAGTGATTTGACCCAAAAAAGTAGAAAAGCGGTCAGAAGTACGTCATTTTGGAGCCAAATAACGAGTTCTAAACGACAAAAACTCGGCAATCTTTTTGAGTTTAAACGGTCGAAAAAAGAGCTTTAAAGGTGACCGCCTCTCATTTTTTTAACGAGTCGAGAGGGGGACTCAGAAATCTTTTCATCTTTAAACGGTCAGAAAAGAGCTGAAAGCAGACCTCCATTTTTATTCTCTTTAACGATTCAAAAAGGGAAAAATACTCGGCAATCTTTTCACATTTTACGAGTCAGAAAAGAGCTTAAAGGAGACTCGTCCTAGAGGAACGAGTGGTATAAAGGGTAGCAACTGGTTCCGGTAATGGTGGAACTGTTCAAAACATGTAATGGTTAAGAGGCTGGCTAATAAAACCACTCATCACTGCGGTTCCTCGGGAAAGGATAAACAACCAAGTGAGAGCATATGATCGGCCAAAGTGATGGTAGCAATGGAATGAAACAACCAAGGCTCATCTAGCAGAATTCAGCGAATAAAAATGGCAATCACGAGATGTAAATCGGGTATGGGTTCATTTTTACACAAGCTTGAACCATGGAGAACTCTGCTTGGATTCAGTTTCATGTTTACACAAGCTTGAAACGAAAAACTATGCTTGTTATAAGTTCGCATGCCCCCAGCATAATAACGCAAATCGAGGTACATGCCCCCCAAGCTTCATTGCATTCAACAAAGTGGATGGAATGAAGGTTCACTCTTGAGATCTATGAAAGACTCGACTTGTATTTGACGAGATCGTAATCAAAAGACTCGATTTGGAAAGGGGGTTGTTTCATTTTTTAATGAGGTTGACACAGTAAAAGAACTATCCTCATAACCCTTGTTTCATGATTTTAGCGAGCTTGACACAAGATCAGGAACTATGCTCGACCACTTTGTTTCGTTTTTTAACGAGGGCGCCACAAGATCAGGAACTATCCTCGGACTAAGCCTAGTTTCATTTTTTAAGGAGCTTGACACCGGAAAGGAACTATGCTCCGACCGAACTTCATCATAATGAATGGGAAGTGGAGGCCCCCAAGAAAGTGGTTCCGGAGGGAAGGCCGACATCTTGGAAATCAGGACCTAATGCCCCCAGGACACTATGCACGATGGTGTCATTACTGGGTACGGGCACGGGGTAGGTGGCCACGTAGTTGATTTGCAGTGAGGCAGATGCAACTTGTGGATGAAAGCTAGGAGGGAAGGATGAGTGCGCCGGAGGGGCTTGTGGACGAACGAACGATAATTGATCGAATGTCACAATTCTTCTATCGTGTGGAAAACAAACCACACGGAAAAGTGAAGAAACAAGGGCTCCCATGGCATACACATAATCACGACCAAGGAGAAAGGTACAACCAATGTTCTGACGTCGGTATCCTT
>CM062817.1:1018011908-1018066908 GCA_031772625.1 Pinus tabuliformis
AGGATCAACCAGGTAGCACCCTCCCACTTCAAAGGGCATTTCGGGCGCTCTCTTACCGAGAGCCAACCTGAACACCATCAAGTCAAAGAGACATCAAAATATCATGTAAACCTTTTATGCCTTGCACCTCTTGCATCCCAAGAAGGAAGCACACACAACATGCCAAGGACATGGCAAAAAAATGGGCAGACCTGCCGAGCCACAATGCACCAAGGCCACCCCCCTCCCCGCACCGATGCCACCTAGGAGTCCACCCAGACAGCAGCAACAGTGGACCTCGATCGGATGATCGCCTGTGGTAGCCTCGACACAGAGGCAAGGGAAGGAAATCATACAAGACAAATCGAGCCCGCAACCTCCCTTAGAAATGCCCCCCAACCCACCCCTCCCCTCTCCGCGCAGGGGCCACCTAGGAGTCCACCCGGGCAGCAGCAATGATGGACCTCGATTGCATGATCGCCTGCACAGCCTCAATTCAAAGAGGAAACGGAAGGAAACAAAACAAGACCAACAGAGCCCACAACATCTCTTAGAAATGCCCCCCGACCCTCCACACCACGCACCGAGGCCACCTAGGAGTCCACCCGCGCCAGCTGACGGTGGACCTCGATCACTTGACCGCCTGCGGCAACCACGATGTGAAGGCAAAGGAAGGAAGCAAATGCAAATCAAGAGGGTCGCTACACAATACAAGAACACATATCCAAATAGGAGGAGGGATCGGGCAGCTCCGCACCCCATGCACCCTACGTACAGGCAACCTAGGGGATTTCCCACAGCTTTACCGACCAGACGATGAATAATTTTCCCCTACGGCCACCTCCACGCAAAGGAGGGAGGTCGAAGCGTTCCACCTAGAAATCCTTCTTCCAAATAAGACCAACCGAGCCCACAACCTCTTCTTGGAAATGCCCCCCGACCCTCCACGCCACGCACCGAGGCCACCTAGGAGTCCACCCATGCCAGCTGACGATGGACCTCGATCACTTGACCGCTGCGGCAACCACAATGCGAAGGCAAAGGAAGGAAGCAAATGCAAATCAAGAGGAGGGTTGCCACACAATACAAGGACACATATCCAAACAGGAGGAGGGATCGGGCAGCCCCGCACCCCACGCACCCTACGTACAGGCAACCTAGGAGATTTCCCACAGCTTTACCGACCAGACGATGAATAATTTTCCCCTACGGCCACCTCCACGCAAAGGAGGGAGGTCGAAGCATTCCACCTCGAAATCCTTCTTCCAAATAAGACTAACCGAGCCCACAACCTCTTCTCAAAATGCCCCCCGACCCTCCACGCCACGCACCGAGGCAACCTAAGAGTCCACCCGCACCAGCTGACGGTGGACCTCGATCACTTGACCGCTGCGGCAACCACGATGCGAAGGCAAAGGGAGGAATCAAATGCAAATCAAGAGGAGGTCGCCACATAATACAAGGACACATATCCAAATAGGAGGAGGGATCGGGCAGCCCCACCCCATGCACCCTACGTACAGGCAACCTAGGAGATTTCCCATAGCTTTACCGACCGGACGATGAATAATTTTCCCCTACGGCCACCTCCACGCAAAGGAGGGAGGTCGAAGCGTTCCACCTCGAAATCCTTCTTCCAAATAAGACCAACCGAGCCCACAACCTCTTCTCAGAAATGCCCCCCGACCCTCCACGCCACGCACCGAGGCCACCTAGGAGTCCACCCGTGCCAGCTGACGGTGGACCTCGATCACTTAACCGCCTGCGGCAACCACGATGCGAAGGCAAAGGAAGGAAGCAAATGCAAATCAAGAGGGTCGCTACAGAATACAAGGACACATATCCAAACAGGAGGAGGGATTGGGCAGCTCCGCACCCCACGCACCCTATGTACAGGAAACCTAGGAGATTTCCCACAACTTTACCGACCGGACGATGAATAAATTTCCCCTACGGCCACCTCCACGCAAAGGAGGGAGGTCGAAGCGTTCCACCTCGAAATCCTTCTTCCAAATAGCCCCCACCATCGATGACTATAGTAGTAGCAAGCCTCCTAACCATTGGACCACAAGCGCATACACACTTGAAACAAAAAATGCCCATAAACGTTGTGACTTAACATTTCCGACCGCAAAAGCCTGCCACACATGCAAGATGCAAGGGAAAAGCCGACCCCTCGATCAAACATATGGGCCAACACATCTATCAAAACCTCAAAGCCAACGCAACCACGAACGATGTGCACTTTGAAAGGAATGCCAACCCTTGACTTTACAACAAGGAGAACAACGCCTCACATCGCCCGATGGAAAAAGCAAGAAAGAGGGAGGGTAGGTGGTTTACAACCAAAACCCTTCCACGTCCCTCTTAAATGTATGCATCTCAACCAACAATGCCAACACGGAAAGAGTACAAGCACAAGACACCAGCACCATAAACAGCCGAACAATGAAGAGGCTAGCCATCACAAGGAGCCACACCACAACAACCCATACAACTCCCAAAACTTGGAGCAGAAGGGGAATTGATCACATATGCCTCCAAGGACAAGCATGGCCAACATTACCGCTCATGCGCTACCGAGTGGGCATGGAGAGAAGATGAAAATCGGACACCCTACAAACGACCCGAGGCCATTCTTGAGGCAAACCCGAAAAACCAACTCAATAACCAACCCACCTTTCACGCGAAAAGCAAAACCCTCCACACAAAATAGGGAGGAGGTGAACAATATAACGAGGAGCCAATTTCAATGGAGCCACAAATGGCTGCCTAGCCCAATGAAATTTCTCTATTCGCAACAACTGACGGGCACGATAGCGACATAGGCAACGACTGAGTTTTGGGGCTTCCATCTGGGACCCGCAACAACGAAGGCTCAAAGGAGCGCCGAGAAAACTTTCAACATTCTTATCGTTGGGATGGGAAAGAGGGACGGGGATGAGCATGGCCCACATTACCGCTCATGTGCTACCGAGCGGGGATGGAGTGAAGACAAAAACCGGCCGCCCTTCAAATGACCCAAGGCCATCGTTCAGGCAAACCCGAAAACACAACTCGATCACCAACCCACCTTTCACACGGAAAGAAAACCTACCGCTGGTATCATGGGAAGGGGCACGAGGGGACCAGGACGAGCCAGGGAGCCACACAACAAAAGCCCATACAGCTCCAAGAACTTGGAGAGCGGAAGGGGAATTGTTCACATATGCCTCCCGGGCCGAGCCTGGCCAACATTACCGCTCATGTGCTACCGAGTGGGGATGGAGTGAAGATGAAAATCGGCCGCCCTACAAATGACCCAAGGCCATCGTTCAGGCAAACCCGAAAATACAACTCGATCACCAACCCACCTTTCACACGGAAATAAAACCTATCGCTGGTATCATCTGGAGGGGCACGCGGGGACCAGGACGAGCCAAGGAGCCACACCACAACAGCCCATACAGCTCCAAGAACTTGGAGAGCGGAAGGGGAATTGTTCACATATGCCTCCCAGGCCGAGCCTGGCCAACATCACCGCTCATGCGCTACCGAGTGGGGATGGAGAGAAGATGAAAATCGCCCGCCCTACAAATGACCCAAGGCCATCGTTCAAGCAAACCCGAAAACACAACTCGATTACCAACCCACCTTTCACACGGAAAGAAAACCTGTCGCTGGTATCATCTGGAGGGGCACGCGGGGACCAAGACAAGCCACGGAGCCACACCACAATAGCCCAAACAGCTCCATGAAATTGGAGAGCGGAAGGGGAATTGTTCACATATGCCTCCCAGGCCGAGCGTGGCTAGCATTACCGCTCATTTGCTACCGAGTGGGGATGGAGAGAAGATGAAAATCGGCGGCCCTACAAATGACCCAAGGCCATCATTCAGGCAAACACGAAAACACAACTCAATTACCAACCCACCTTTCACACGGAAAGGAAACCTGTCGCTGGTATCATCTGGAGGGGCACGCGGGGACCAAGATGAGCCAGGGAACCACACCACAATAGCCCATACAGCTCCAAGAACTTCGAGAGCGGAACGGGAATTGTTCACATATGCCTCCCAGGCCGAGCCTGGCCAACATTACCGCTCATGCGCTACCGAGTGGGGATGGAGAGAAGATGAAAATCGCCCGCCCTACAAACGACCCAAGGCCGTCGTTCAGGCAAACGCAAAAACACAACTCAATTACCAACCCACGGAAAAAAACCTGTCGCTGGTATCATCTGAAGGGGCACCCGGGGACCAAGACGAGCAAGGGAGCCACACAACAACAGCCCATACAGCTCCAACAACTTGGAGAGCGGAAGGGGAATTGTTCACATATGCCTCCCAAGCCGAGACTGGCCAACATTACCGCTCATGCGCTACCGAGTGGGGATGGAGAGAAGATGAAAATCGCCCGCCCTACAGACGACCCAAGGCCATCGTTCAGGCAAACGCGAAAACACAACTCAATTACCAACCCACCTTTCACACGGAAAGGAAGCCTGTCGCTGGTATCATCTGAAGGGGCACCCGGGGACCAAGACGAGCAAGGGAGCCACACAACAACAACCCATACAGCTCCAACAACTTGGAGAGCGGAAGGGGAATTGTTCACATATGCCTCCCAAGACGAGCCTGGCCAAAATTACAGCTCATGCGCTACCGAGTGGGGATGGAGAGAAGATGAAAATCGCCCGCCCTACAAACGACCCAAGGCCATCGTTCAGGAAAACGCGAAAACACAACTCAATTACCAATGCACCTTTCACACGGAAAGGAAACCTATCGCTGGTATCATCTGAAGGGGTATGCGGGGACCAAGACGAGCCAGGGAGCCACACAACAACAGCCCATACAGCTCCAAGAACTTAGAGAGCAGAAGGGGAATTGTTCACATATGCCTCCCAGGTCGAGCCTAGCCAAAATTACAGCTTATGCGCTACCGAGTGGGGATGGAGAGAAGATGAAAATCGCCCGCCCTACAAATGACCCAAGGCCATCGTTCAGGCAAACGCGAAAACACAACTCAATTACCAACCCACCTTTCACACGGAAAGGAAGCCTGTCGCTGGTATCATCTGAAGGGGCACCCGGGGACCAAGACGAGCCATGGAGCCACACCACAACAGCCCATACAGCTCCAAGAACTTCGAGATCGGAACGGGAATTGTTCACATATGCCTCGCAGGCCGAGCCTGGCCAACATTACCGCTCATGCGCTACCGAGTGGGGATGGAGAGAAGATGAAAATCGCCCGCCCTACAAACGACCCAAGGCCGTCGTTCAGGCAAACGCGAAAACACAACTCAATTACCAACCCACCTTTCACACGGAAAGGAAGCCTGTCGCTGGTATCATCTGAAGGGGCACACGGGGACCAAGACGAGCCAGGGAGCCACACCACAACAACCCATATAGCTCCAAGAACTTGGAGAGCGGAAGGGGAATTGTTCACATATGCCTCCCAGGCTGAGCCTGGCCAAAATTACCGCTCATGTGCTACCGAGTGAGGATGGAGAGAAGATGAAAATCGGCTGCCCAACAAATGACCCAAGGCCATCGTTCAGGCAAATGCGAAAGCACAACTCAATTACCAACCCACCTTTCACACGGAAAGAAAACTTGTCGCTCGGATCATCTGGAATTTGAATGGGCCCCCGCATGACCGAAACGAAGCAGCAAGGGAGAGCTAGGCAAAGGAGCAGCAAGAACATGCACAAAGCCAACCTCGGGTCACAACTTAGCATTTTTCATATGGGCTCGTTGGCCCATGTGCACCCTCACCCGAACGAATTCGCATGGGCGCCCGAACAACCGAAATGAACCCACAAGGGAGAGCCGGGCAAACGAGCTGCACGAACGTGCACAAAGCCAACCTCAGGTCACAACTTAGCATTTTTGATACGGGCTCATTCGCCCGGGCATGCCCTCGCCCGAACGAGTTCACACGGGCGCCCTCAAACGACCCGCCCGAACGATTTTGCATGGGCGCCCGAATGACCGAAACGAAGCCACAAGGGAGAGCCGGGAAAACGAGCTGCACGAACGTGCACAAAGCCAACCTCAGTGATCCAGGTGGATATTGGTAGCCACCTGCCAAGTCCACCTGGACCCCCACCATTGTCTTTCTCAGCATTTTCAGTTTCCTTAATTGTAGCACAACTTACTATTTTTAGCAGTTTTTCGGGTCCTGAACTTCCGGAGCCATTTGAGGCCCTAAACGACGTTTTTTGGGGAATCCGGGGGCAACATGGGTCCATGGAATGGACTGATGTTTCCCATTCCAACAATGATAGTGCTCGGATAGATCTTTCTAATGAGCTATTGTACGCGTCAAACGGAGATCATATGCCAAAGTTACGACCCCGGGAAATTGATGTACCAATTTACCCCCAAACGGGGCCCACAGTTTGGCGTTTCATCTCCTAGGGTTAGGTTTTGGAATGTTAAGGGTTTTCCATTGTTTCTCAACAATAAATAGGCCTTCGAGCCTCATTGTAATACAGTTCAGAGGCATGTAGCCATCACATCTCTTCTCAGAGATAAGCTACCATCGCCCTAGCTAGTTTATTTCCATTTCTGGTTGTAAGCATATTTCAGTATTTTCCATTAATGAAATGAAGTATTATTTCCGTTGCATCTTTGTGTATATGGTTATCTCTGTAATTTGTTGCGTTCCTGTTTAAATCCGGATCAGTGGTATCAGAGCGGTCTGCTTTTTCTCTGTTTTTCTTTGCATGTCCCCAACAAGGTCGGGATATAAGGAGTTAGGGCTTGAACTCGTTGAACCTTTGCAAGACCAGCCTCGCAAATCCCGACGGCCTCCCATGGCGGACGAGAAGAAAGACGAGGGGGCAGGAGATCCCATCAAAATCTTGCTCGAAGAAGCCCTCAAGTGACAACTGAACGCGATGATGGACAGCTTTGTCCAGATCCTTCAGCGGCTACCCAGAAGCAACGCATCGGCTTCCAGCAGCTACTCTGGAAACGCCACACCCTTTAAGGTACAAGTTAATTTTGAAATCCCCATATTCGAGGGTCAGATAGACACAGATGCCGTAGATAAATGGTTAAATCTGCTAGAGGGTTATTTTTCTGTTCATGAGTTTTCGAGTCGGGAAAAGATTGTTTTTTCTCTTCTCAAAGCAGCCCCCCACGTCAAGGACTGGTGGGAAACCTACTGCGAGCAGAAGGATGAAAGTACTGGCTCACTATTTTCAGCCACCCCCACCTGGGATTCGTTCCGGGATGCCATAAAGGAGCAGTACTACCCTGTCGGAAGCTATGAGGATGAATACATAAAGTGGACCACGCTGCGGCAGGGAAGGGACCAAGACGTGCCGGAGTTCACCAATCTTTTCCATACCCTTCGCACAAAGTTGGGTATCAATTATTCGGAGCAACATTTGATACTCAAATACCGGGGCTGCCTGCACAAGTACATCCATGAAGAAATACAATTCCTAAACATCCCCTCGCTCGGCGCAGCATACCGATATGCCGTCAAGGTCGAGCAGAAGTTTAAACAAAAGAAGCGAGACTTTGGATCTGCGAATCTAAAGGGGAAAGGTGCCTCGAAACCACAGAACAAAGGACAAAGCCAAGGCAGGACAGCCCAAGACAACCAGCCGAAGCCGCAAGCAAAGAACAGCGCCGCGAAGCCGAGAAAGGACACTGGAAAATGGTGCGAGTTCCATAAGAGCTCCAATCACAACACAAGTGAGTGTCGGGCCAAGAAGTCACTGGTGGCTGAGCTAAAGGTTTTAGAATCAGATGCATGTTCCGACTCTGAGTCAGAACCCGATAAGGGGTACGAAAAAGGGAAGCAGATCATTGATGCGGATCCCAGCGCCACTGTTGCTACTGCAAAGATCCAGAAAAATGAACCCGGAGATCCAGAGGAGGAGGAGCACCTCTTCCACTCCCAGATGTGGGTAAAGGGCTCCCTGATACAGTTCATTGTTGATAGCGGGAGTCAAAAGAGCCTCATTTCGGCAGAGGTCATGAAGCGGTTGGGCTTACCGACCACAGCACATCCACAACCATACACCATTGGGTGGCTTCACCAAGGACGAGATCTTCGCGTGAGCCAGCAGTGTCGCCTTCCCTACAACATCAAGCCCTTCACGGATGAGGTATTGTGTGACATTGCTCCCCTTGAAGTTTGTGATGTATTACTAGGACAACCATACTTGTGGAAGCGACATGCTGTGTATGAATCAAGGCCCCGTGCTGTCATTATTACATTGGGAAATAAGTTGTTCAGGATACCAGAGGTAGCACCACCTGCCGCCATCTCTTTGATTACTGCAAAACAATGTAGTAAGATCATTTCCAAAACCAGGAAATTTGTTTTCCTGATGATACGCCCTCAAGGAAAGAAGAAGACAGTGGTCGCGGCCTCCAAACGGGGTCCCTCTGCACGACAACTACAGATGGACAAGATTTTGGAGGAGTACGAGGACATCTTCACCTCCCCGGCAGGGGTTCCTCTGCACTGTCAAGTCAGGCACTCCATTGATCTGACCCCAGGTGCGCCGCTACCCAATGGACCAATTTATCGGTGCTCCGTTCTGGAGAACGATGAAATCAAGAGGCAGATTCAGGAGCTCCTGCAGAAAGGTCACATCCGTCCAAGTTCATCGCCCTGTGGAAGTCCGATCGTGTTGGTACAGAAGAAGGATGGGACGTGGAGACTCTGTATTGACTATCGGGCGCTGAACAAGATCATTGTCCGTAATAGGTACCCGATCCTGCGGATTGATGACCTCCTAGACCAACTAAAGGGGGCGAAATATTTCAGCAAGATCGATCTGAAGTCAGGATATCACCAGGTACCAATCGAACCCTCCGATGTGTGGAAGACTGCCTTCAAATTCAAGGAGGGCCTCTTCGAATGGTTGGTCATGCCTTTCGGATTGACGAATGCTCCTGCAACCTTTATGAGGCTAATGGATGACATCTTGCAGTCATTCACCAACTCCTTTGTAGTAGTATACTTGGATGACATTCTGATCTTCAGCCAGATTTGGGAAGAGAACCTCCACCACATCCGACAGGTTCTCCAAACACTGCGGCAACACAAGCTATGTGCCAATTTGGAGAAATGCACTTTTGGCATGACCCAGGTTCATTATATGGGATACATCATTGATGAACGGGGGGTGCATGTCGATCCAGCCAAGATCCAAGTCATTTGGGATTGGCCCTCTCCAACCACTCTAACAGAGCTCCACAGCTTTCTAGGTCTTGCCAAATTCTACCGCAAGTTTGTGTTGGGGTTTTCTCATATTTCTTGGCCCTTGAGTCAAGTCACCAAGGGCGGGGCGAAAGCAAAATTCTTTTGGTCTGAATCTCAACAGAAGGCATTCAGGGAGTTGAAGGATCGCCTCTGAACGGCACCAGTGCTCATGTTACCAGATTTACAACAACCATTTGAGGTCAAGACCGATGCCTCTGACTATGCTATTGGGGCAGTCCTTACTCAACATGGACATCCAGTGGCATATCACAGTGAAACACTTTCAGACACAGTCCGGAAGTACCCCACTTATGATAAAGAGATGTATTCCATTGTACAGGCCTGCCGAAAATGGAAGCATTACATTTTGGGGAAGGAAACGGTCATCCACACAGACCACCGACCTCTGCAATTCATACAGACCCAAGGGAAATTGCAGAATGATCACCATCAGAAGTGGTCTACATACCTGCAACAGTTTCACTTGAATATCAAGTATAAAAAGGGCAGCACCAATAATGTTCCAGATTGCCTCAGTCGACCACCGATCATGGCGCTAACCACCGTGCTCAACTCTTGTGGGCACGAGACTTCTGATTGGCCACTTCTCTACAAAAGCGACCCAGAATTTGGCCACACATACTAGACACTCTTGGAGGGTCGGCATGTTGCAGATTTTCACCTCTAGGATGCCCTATTATGCCACCTCGGTCACCTTTGTGTTCCTTCAAGCGGGCGTGCCAAGATGATTTGGGAAGCACACTACAGTCGGGCTGCTGGGCATTTCGGGGTCGAGAAAATAGTGGCAGTACTGCAAAATTATTTCTATTGGCCGAATCTTCGACAAGATGTTGGGAAGTACATCCGATCATGTATTGCCTGTGCCATTGCCAAACTGACCATTAAGAAGCACGACCCCTATACCCCGTTGCCTACCCCTAGTCGACCTTGGGAATCCATCTCCATGGATTACATGTCAGGCCTTCCTTCCACTAAACATGGAAATGACTGTGTTTTTGTGGTCGTCGACAGGTTCTCGAAGATGGCCATTATGATGGCCTGCAAGAAGAATATCACAGCAGGGCAAGTGGCTCACCAGGGAACAAGTTCAGCAGAAGTTTCCTCATCTCATGGAGGAGCTCAACGCAATGGGGACCATTGCTTCCTAAGGGGGGAGGAATGATCCAGGTGGATATTGGTGGCCACCTGCCAAGTCCACCTGGACCCCCACCATTGTCTTTCTCATCATTTTCAGTTTCCTTAATTATAGCACAACTTACTATTTTTAGTAGTTTTTCGGGTCCTGAACTTCCGGAGCCGTTTTGAGGCCCTAAACGACGTTTTTTAGGACTGATGTTGTCCATTCCAACAATGATAGTGCTCGGATAGATCTTTCTAATGAGCTATTGTACGCGTCAAACGGATATCATATGCCAAAGTTACGACCCCGGGAAATTGATGTACCAATTTACCCCCAAACGGGGCCCACAGTTTGGCGTTTCATTTCCTAGGGTTAGGGTTTGGAATGTTAAGGGTTTTCCATTGTTTCTCAACAATAAATAGGCCTTCGAGCCTCATTATAATACAGTTCAGAGGCATGTAGCCATCACATCTCTTCTCAGAGATAAGCTACCATCGCCCTAGCTAGTTTATTTCCATTTCTGGTTGTAAGCATAATTCAGTATTTTCCATTAATGAAATGAAGTATTATTTCCACTGCATCTTTGTGTATATGGTTATCTCTATAATTTTTTGCATTCCTGTTTAAATCCGGATCACTCGGGTCACAACTTAGCATTTTTGATACGGGCTCATTCGCCCAGGCGTGCCGTCACCCGAACGACCCGCCCGAACGAGTTCACACGGGCGCCCTCAAACGACCCGCCCGAACGACCGAAATGAAGTGAAAAGGGAGAGTCGGGAAAATGAGCTGCACGAACGTGCACAAAGCCAACCTCGGGTCACAACTTAGCATTTTTGATACGGGCTCGTTCGCCCCGGCGCGCCCTCGCCCGAACGACCCGCCCGAATGAGTTCACACTGGAGCCCTCAAACGACCCTCCCGAATGATCGAAACGAAGTGACAAGGGAGAGCTGGGAAAATGAGTTGCACGAACGTGCACAAAGCCAACCTCGGGTCACAACTTAGCATTTTTGATACGAGCGCACCCTCGCCCGAACGACCCGCACGAACGAGTTCACGCGGGCGCCCTCAAACGACCCGCCCGAACGACCGAAACGAAGCGACAAGGGAGAGTCGGGCAAACAAGCTGCACAAACGTGCATAAAGCCAACCTCGGATCACAACTTAGCATTTTTTATACGGGCTCGTTCGCTCGGGCGCGCCCTCACCCGAACGACCCGCCCAAACGAGTTCACACGGGCACCCTCAAACGACCTGCCCGAACGACCGAAACGAAGCGACAAGGGAGAGCTAGGCAAACGAGCTGCACGAACGTGCACAAAGCCAACCTTGGGTCACAACTTAGCATTTTTGATACGGGCGCACCCTCGCCCGAACGACCCGCACGAACGAGTTCACGCGGGCGCCCTCAAACGACCCACTTGAACGACCGAAACGAAGCGACAAGGGAGAGACGGGAAAACGAGCTAAATGAACATGCACAAAGCCAACCTCGGGTCACAACTTAGCATTTTTGATACGGGCTTGTTCGCCCGGGCACGCCCTTGCCCGAACGAGTTCACGCGGGCGCCCTCAAAGGACCCGCCCGAACGACCCAAACGAAGCGACAAGGGAGAGTCGGGCAAACGAGCTGCACGAACGTGCACAAAGCCAACCTCGGGTCACAACTTAGCATTTTTTATATGGGCTCATTCGCCCGGGCGTGCCCTCGCCCGAATGAGTTCACACGGGCGCCCTCAAACGACCCGCCTGAATGACCGAAACGAAGCGACAAGGGAGAGTCGGGCAAACGAGCTGCACAAACGTGCACAAAGCCAACCTCGGGTCACAACTTAGCATTTTTGATACGGGCGCGCCCTCGCCCGAATGACCCGCACGAACGAGTTCACACAGGCGCCCTCAAACGACCGCCCCAACGACCGAAACGAAGCGACAAGGGAGAGCCGGGCAAACGAGCTGCACGAACGTGCACAAATCCAACCTCGGGTCACAACTTAGCATTTTTGATACGGGCTCGTTCGCCCGGGCGCGCCCTCGCCCGAACGAGTTCACGCGGGCGCCCTCAAACGACCCACCCGAACGACCCAAACGAAGCGACAAGGGAGAGCCAGGAAAACGAGCTGCACGAATGTGCATAAATCCAACCTCGGGTCACAACTTAGCATTTTTGATACGGGCTCGTTCGCCCGGGCGCTCCCTCGCCTGAACGACCCGCCCGAATGAGTTCACGCGGGCACCCTCAAACGACCCGCCCGAACGACCCAAACGAAGCGACAAGGAAGAGCCGGGCAAACAAGCTACACGAACGTGCACAAAGCCAACCTCGGGTCACAACTTAGCATTTTTGATACGGGCTTGTTCGTCCGGGCGCGCCCTCGCCCGAACCACCCGCCCGAACGAGTTCAAGCGAGCGCCCTCAAACGACCCGCCCGAACGACCCAAACGAAGCGACAAGGGAGAGCCGGGCAAACGAGCTGCACGAATGTGCACAAAGCCAACCTCGGGTCACAAATTAGCATTTTTGATATGGGCTCGTTCGCCCGGGCGCGCTCTCGCCTGAACGACCCGCCCGACCGAGTTCACACGGCGCCCTCAAACGACCTGCCCGAACAATTTCGCATGGGCGCCCGAACGACCGAAACGAAGCAACAAGGAAGAGTCGGGCAAACGAGCAGCACGAACATGCACAAAGCCAACCTCGGGTCACAACTTAGCATTTTTGATACGGGCTCGTTCACCCGGGCACGCCCTCGCCCAAACGACCCGCCCGAACAAGTTCACACGGGCGCCCTCAAATGACCCGCCCGAACGATTTTGCATGGGCGCCTGAACGACCGAAACGAACCGACAAGGGAGAGCCGAGCAAACGAGCTGCACGAACGTGCACAAAGCCAACCTCGGGTCACAACTTAGCATTTTTTATACGGGCTCGTTCGCCCGGGTGTGCCCTCACCCGAACGAGTTCACACGGGCGCCCTCAAACGACCCGCCCGAATGATTTTGCATGGGCGCCCGAATGACCGAAACGAACCGACAAGGGAGAGCCGGGCAAACAAGCTGCACGAACGTGCACAAAGCCAACCTCGGGTCACAACTTAGCATTTTTCATACGGCCCTCACCTGAACGACTCGCCTGAACGAGCTCACACGGGCGCCCTCAAACGACCCGCCCGAACGAGTTCACACGAGCGCCCTCAAATGACCGCCCGAACGATTTTGTATGGGCGCCCGAATGACCGAAACGAACTGACAAGGGAGAGCCAGGCAAATGAGCTGCACGAACGTGCACAAAGCCCTCGCCCGAACGACCCGCCAAACGAGTTCACACGGGCGCCCTCAACCGACCTCCCCGAACGACCTTGTCATGCCCCCAAGCCTACGGTAGTCTTCCAACCGTGTCTAGCGAGGTGCGGCACCACCGTGTACTTTCTTTTTATTAATACTTGCACACATGGACTACGCCTTTCACATAAACATACTTAATTCGTCTTTCTCAATTAAGTAAAATGCATTAATCTTCATACACATTCATAATCAATACGCAATTAAACCATGAACATAACAATTGCACACAATTATAGAGGGAGGGGCAACTCCCGAACAAGTTCGCCCGATATCAATATATTATGAAATTCTTCAACAATACATACAAGTGTGCCGGGCAAAGTCCTCGGCCAACACTTAGAATATTTTACAATATAGGCATAGACAACCTTTTTACAATTCAATGCCAACCTCTCTTGGTAGGAGCGTGCTCACCCGAGCCACCAGAACTCCTCCAATTCGATTCCGCACCAAACTGCCTTTTACCGTGTACCGTCGTCCCATAAATAGTCCCTTGGTAAAACTGTGCACTTCTCTTATGCGCATGAGAGATGCGCACTCCTTGCTGCATCCTCTTTACCTCTAGATCGAATGTAGAGAGAGAGCGAAGTGCTTGATGATGAAATGAAGCCTCTGCACTGCCAATATATATGCTGGCTACCCATTCGATGGAGGGGTGTCAAGCTCTCAAGCCGAACCCCTAAAACATGTTAGGAGCCCTTGCTTTATTATTTGGTAGGTCGACCTTTGCCCAAGTGCAAGGCCTCTGCCCGGTCGTTGTCGTTTGTCACATTGTTGTCGCCCGTCGTGTGAAGGGGCGCCCGCCCATCGTGCCCGGGTCACCCTTCCTTCGCACCGTGCCCTCGCTGCCGTTGAACCGCGCCTGCCTTTGTTTAATCGCGCCCACTGTTGTCATACCCGCGCTCCACACAACCGCGTTGTCCATCCGCGTTGTCCGTCGCTCGGGTCATCTGCCCATCGGGCGCGGGTCGCCCACGGGTCGCCCGCCTGTCGTGCGCAGGTCACCCATGGGTCG
Organism: Pinus tabuliformis; assembly: GCA_031772625.1. Lineage (NCBI taxonomy): Eukaryota > Viridiplantae > Streptophyta > Pinopsida > Pinales > Pinaceae > Pinus > Pinus tabuliformis. Next base: position 1,018,026,614 of record CM062817.1, read on the forward strand.
CCCTTCTGTCTGCCGCACCAGCTCGTCTATCCGCCTTGTCCACCGCACCAGCTCACCCTATCCGCAGCTCGCACCGAACCTTGACTTGCCGTGCCTGCTCACCAGCTCGGGTGACCGCACCCGCAGCTCGGCTCGCTGTGTATGTTCGCCGGCTCACCGTGCACGGGACGCCCGCCTGGGTCGCCCGCCCGTCGTGCACGGGTCGCCCGCCTGGGTCGCCCGCCTGTCGTGCACGGGTCGCCCACGGGTCGCTCGCCCGAGTCGCCCGCCCATTGTGCACGGGTCGCCTGCCCGGGTCGCCCGCCCGTCGTGCACGGGTCGCCCACGGGTCGCCCTGCCCAGGTCACTTTGTTGTCTAACCGTCGTGTGAAGGTGTTTTGCCCGTCGCGCACTTGCCCAAGTCGCGAGGGCATCACACTCTCCTCCACCCGAAAATGATGTCGTCCCGACAACACATCATCCTGGAAGCTCTCTACCAAGACTGACATCGACCATGATGTAGACTCCTCCATATAAGGCAAACATCACTGCAACATATATAAGGTCCCGTCTTCATCAAGTCATCTCCATGTGCAAACTGCCCATGCATATCAACAAGTGCTACACATCCTAGTCATGTGCCAACACTCATCTCCATGATCCCATGCTCAGGTCCATGGAAACCCCATCTTTCTGTAGCATGTCACGATCATCATACCTGCTCAAACATGCTTACGGACTCACTGCCTTGAGCAGCCAACAATGAGCCCCATATTCTATGTCATCTAAGAAGATGTGGAGGGAGAAGAGCCTGAAGGCTCTCCCTCACTAATCAGCTCAATCCATCTGTCAGGATCCTCAACCTCCATCCTTTGTAGATATGCTTCCTGATCTTCCTTCTGGATATTCGACCTCACATATATCTCATCATCATCATCATCATCCTCCACTAGCTCTAGCCTTCTTGACAAGTCCAAGATGATATCTGAAAGTGATTGGATGACCAATGACTGCTGTGCAAGCTTTTCCTCTACCGTAGACAACTGCTTGTCCATTTTCCCCTTGTCCTCTATTTGCACTCCTCCCAACTTATGATCAGGTTTTGTCACACCAATGGTTGGAACACCAATGGGCACATCTTCCCTTCCATCATAAATGAAGAGTTTCCTCAAATGTGGTACAACCATAGCCTCAAACTGTTTCATGAACTCCATCCCCAATACTGCCTCATAGTCATCAATCTGCACTATAGTGAAGTCCACCTTTCTGGTCCATCCACCAAGTGTAGTGTCCACCTTTTCGGCCATACCAAGGATTACCATAGGAGGAGAATTCACTGTCTTCATTTGGGCCTTCACTGGTACAAATTTCAGCCCAAGTCTCCTTGCAGTATCTTCACTCATGAAGTTATGTGAAGCCCCACTATCGATCATAGTGAGTACATCGGCATCACCAATCTTCATCTGAACATACTCCAACCTGTTTCTTTCCGGATCTCTCCTAGAAGCCACTTCCGTAGTAGTAGCAGCACCAAGTATCTGCATCATTCCTACAGAAGCATTGTCATCCTCATCAGGTTGTGTAACAGCGGCCAACTTTGTTTTAGAGGGGCAATTCTTCACCACATGTGGTCCTGCACATATCCAACACTTCAAAGGCTTCTTTGCTTTCAGATTATCATCTTATTTCGGAGCGTCCTCCTTCTTTTTTTCTTTTGGCTTGTCGGACTTCTTTTTCTCATTAGAAGTCTCATCGTAGTGGTCCACCAACCTGTCAACCGCAGCAAAATCTTCCTCAAGTGTTCTAATTTTCTGCCTCTTCACCTCATTGCGTGCCCAAGGCTTCAACCCAATAATAAAGTTGAACACCTTGTCCCTTTCCGCCATGTCGAGAAGTTCCAGAGCTGCACTTGAGAACTCTCGCTGGTATTCTTGTAGGCTTCCGGTTTGTTTGATGAACTTGATCTTCGTCCTTACTTCCCACGTTTCATCCTGAGGACTGAAATGGGTCTGCAAAGCTTTCTTCATGTCATCCCACAAAGTGATGTCATCAGCATTACCATTGATAATCTGATCCACCCTCCTTCGCCACCACATCTTGGCATCATTTGTCAGGAATTGAGCGGCCTCTGTGACTTGTGTCTCCCCATCAGGTAGACTCAATCGTTCCAAGTACTGCTCCATGTCCCACAAGAAGTTGCCAAGAGTCTTTGCACTCCTTGTACCATCATAAGATTCCAGTTCTTTGACCTTCACATGAGGCACTCCTCCACCTGAGTTATGTCTCAGGCCCTCTTCAATACCGCAATCTCATCCTTGGTTTGATCGAGATTTTTATTTACCTTGTCAAGAGTTCTTTTCAAGTTCACGATCTCTGCAAGACCCTGATCTCTTGATTCTTCGACCTCCTTGACCCTTACTTCAAGTTGTGTACACATAAGATCGGTGTACTCATACTGTGTCTTGAGCTCATCATGTTGTGCACGAAGTTCTTCAAGCTCTTCCCTGACCTTTGAGATGGCTTCTCACTCTTTAGCAAGTGAGTCCACATCTTGGTTCCAGGAGCTCTTCAAAGTATCCATTCTTTCAATCACTTTCTCCATGAACCCAAGAGTAGTATCCTTCACGGTGTCCTTCATTGTATGGCTAGACCCAGCTTGAGAGTTAGCTGCCATCTTCTTCTGCGACCTAGTCTCAACCATTCATCGGCTTCCCTTGTAAGAACCTTGTCCAAGTCTCCACGAGTAACCCTGCTCTGATACCACCTTTCACGCCCCCAAGCCTACGGTAGTCTTCCAACCATGTCTGGCGAGGTGCGACACCACCGTGTACCTTCTTTTTATTAATACTTGCACACATGGAATACGCCTTTCACATAAACATACTTAATTCGTCTTTCTCAATTAAGTAAAATGCATTAATCTTCATACACATTCATAATAAATATGCAATTAAACCATGAACATAACAATTGCACACAATTATAGAGGGAGGGGCAACTCCTGAACAAGTTCGCCCGATATCAATATATTATGAAATTCTTCAACAATACATACAAGTGTGCCGGGCAAAGTCCTCGGCCAACACTTAGAATCTTTTACAATATAGGCATAGACAGCCTTTTTACAATTCAATGCCAACCTCTCTTGGTAGGAGCGTGATCACCCGAGCCACCAGAACTCCTCCAATTCGATTCCGCACCAAACTGCCTTTTACCGTGTACCGTCATCCCACAAACAGTCCCTTGGTAAAACTGCGCACTTCTCTTATGCGCATGATAGATGCGCACTTCTTATTGCATCCTCTTTACCTCTAGATCGAATGTAGAGAGAGAGCGAAGTGCTTGATGATGAAATGAAGCCTCTGCACTGCCAATATATACTTTGGCTACCCATTCGATGGAGGGGTGTCAAGCTCTCAAGCCGACCCCCTAAAACATGTTAGGATCCCTTGCTTTATTATTTGGTAGGTCAGCCTTTGCCCAAGTCCAAGGCCTCCCTACGCCCAATATAAAGCTTCCACACTCCATCGCATATTTTCCTTAAGTTACATATGCGACTTTGGAACGTCGCATTACAGCTCGCCCTTTCGTCGCACTCTGCCTGGTCGCTGTCGTTCGTCACATTGCTGTTTCCCGTCGTGTGAAGGGGCGCCTGCCCATCGTGCCTGGGTCGCCCTTCCTTCGCACCGTGCCCTCATTGCCGTTGAACCTCGCCCGCCTTTGTTGAATCGTACCTGCTGCTGTCATACCCGCGCTCCACACAACCGCGCTGTCCATCCGCGTTGTCCGTCGCTCGGGCCATCTGCCCATCGGGCGCGGGTCGCCCACGGGTCGCCCGCCCGTCGTGTGCAGGTCACCCAGGGGTCGCCCTTCTGTCCGCCGCACCAGCTCATCTGTCTGCCTTGTCCGCCGCACTAGCTCGCCCTGTCCGCAGCTCGCACCGAACCTTGACTTGCTATGCCTGTTCGCCAACTCGGGTGACCGCACCCACAGCTCGGCTCACTGTGTATGTCCTCCGGCTCACCGTGCACGGGTCGTCCACCCGTCGTGCATGAGTCACCCACGGGTCGCTCGCCTGGGTCGCCCGCCCGTTGTGCACGGGTCGCCCACGGGTCGCCCGCCCGGGTCGCCCGCCCATCGTGCACAGGTCGCCCTGCCCGGGTCACTTTGTTGTCTAACCGTTGTGTGATGGTGTTTTTCCCATCGTGCACTTGCCCAAGGCGCGAGGGCATTACAGACCCGCCCGAACGAGTTCACACGGGCGCCCTCAAACGACCCACCCGAACGACCCGCCCGAACGAGTTCACACGGGCGCCCTCAAACGACCCGCCCGAACGACCCACCCGAACGACCCGCCTGAACGAGTTCACACGGGCGCCCTCAAACGACCCGCCCGAACGACCCACCCGAACGACCCGCCCGAACGAGTTCACACGGGCGCCCTCAAACGACCCGCCCGAACGATTTTTCATGGGCGCCCGAACGACCGAAACGAACCGACAAGGGAGAGCCGGGCAAACGAGCTGCACGAACGTGCACAAAGCCAACCTCGGGTCACAACTTAGCATTTTTTATACGGCCCTCGCCCGAACGACCCGCCCGAACGAGCTCACACGGGCGCCCTCAAACGACACGCTCGAACGACCCACCAGAACGACCCGCCCGAACGAGCTCACACGGGCGCCCTCAAACGACCCGCCCGAACGACCCACCCGAACGACCCGCCCGAACAAGTTCACACGGGTGCCCTGAAACGACCCGCCTGAACGATTTTTCATGGGCACCCGAACGACCGAAACAAACCGACAAGGGAGAGCTGGGCAAACGAGCTGCACGAATGTGCACAAAGCGAACCTCGGGTCACAACTTAGCATTTTTGATACGGCCCTCGCCCGAATAAGCCGCCCGAACGAGCTCACACGGGCGCCAGCAAACGACCCGCCCGAACGAGTTCACACGGGCGCCCTCAAACGACCCACCCGAACGAGTTCACACGAGCGCCCTCAAACGACCCGCCCGAACAATTTTTCATGGGCGCCCGAACGACCGAAACGAACTGACAAAGGAGAGCCGAGAAAACAAGCTGCACGAACGTGCACAAAGACAACCTCGGGTCACAACTTAGCATTTTTGATAGGGCCCTCGCCCGAACGACCTGCCCGAACGAGTTCACACGGGCGCCCTCAAACGACCCACCCGAACGACCCACCCGAATGACCCGCCCGAGGGAGTTCGCACGGGCGCCCTCAAATGACCCGCCCGAACGAGTTCACACGGGCGCCCTCAAACGACCCACCCGAACGAGTTCACACGAGCGCCCTCAAACGACCCGCCCGAACAATTTTGCATGGGCGCCCGAACGACCGAAACGAACTGACAAAGGAGAGCCGAGAAAACAAGCTGCACGAACGTGCACAAAGACAACCTCGGGTCACAACTTAGCATTTTTGATAGGGCCCTCGCCCGAACGACCTGCCCGAACGAGTTCACACGGGCGCCCTCAAACGACCCACCCGAACGACCCACCCGAATGACCCGCCCGAGGGAGTTCACACGGGCGCCCTCAAATGACCCGCCCGAACGACCGAAACGAACTGACAAGGGAGAGCCGGGCAAACGAGCTGCACGAACGTGCACAAAGCCAACCTCGGGTCACAACTTAGCATTTCTGATACGGCCCTCGCCCGAACGACCCACCTGAATGAGTTCACACGGGCGCCCTCAAACGACCTGCCCGAATGACCCTGTCGCGCCCCCAGATCTACAGTAGTCTTCCAACCATGTCTGGTGAGGTGCGGCACCACCGTGTACTTTCGTTTTAATAATACTTGCACACATGGACTACGCCTTTCCACATTAACATACTTAATTCATCTTTCTCAATTAAGTAAAATGCATTAATCTTCATACATGTTCATAACCAATATGCAATTAAACCGAGAACATAACAATTGCACACAATTATAGAGGGAGGGGCAACTCCCAAACAAGTCCGCCCTGATAATAATATATTATGAAAACCTTCAATAATACATCATACAAGTGTGCCTGGCAGAATCCAAGGCCAACACTTAGAATCCTTTTACAACAAGGCAAGAGAGCCTTTTACATACACATTTGTGCACCTTTGCCAAAGAGCGGGTACCCACACGGGTCACCAAGACGCTCATACAATCCTACCCAAATCCCGTGTACAAATCTTCCTCAACCGAGGAAATACTTCAGATAACGAAGCCTTAAGATATGCGAGATCTCCTTAACCTTCATGCGCATGAGATATGTGCATATCTCAAGACTTTCGCACTTCCCTCTTGTCCTAATGCGAAGGAGAGCAAGTGAAGTTCGATGATGAATGAAGCTACATGCTCCATTAATATATACACTCTCCTCATGTGATTTTTTGGGGGGGGTTAACCACTCATGGCCGACCCCATCATTACACATGTAAGCCCACGTATATGTATTATTTTATTCTTATTATTTTAATTAACCACATGTATGCGTACAAGCCTCCATATATATGTTTATGTGCTCATTTGGAGAGGGGTGTCCAGCCTTAAGGCCGACCCCCATATCCTCCGCTCAACGCCCATAACCACATATTAATCCGTCGGCTTCGCCTCTTATGCTAGTCCTCAACGCGTGGGTGTAATCTGCTTTCACCCTTGCATTATTTCGCACTAAGTGTAAAATCACAGTTCGCTGTTCGTCGCAATCAGCTCGTTGTTTTGTCGCAGGGTCGGGTCACTTGCCCGGGTCGCCCGCCCATCGTGCACGGGTCGCCCGCTGGGGCGCCCGCCCATCGTTCACGCGTTGCCCGCCCATCGTTCACGGGTCGCCCGCCCGGGGCGCCCGCCCATCGTTCACGGGTCGCCTGCCAGGGCACCCGCCCATTGTTCCGTCGTGCCCGCTGTTATATCCACGCTCGCCCGCACTCATCAGCTCGCCGCTCCGTCGGTTGACTCGCCTGTACATCACAGACCCTCGCCCATCAGCTCGTCGCACCGCCGGGTAACTTGACCGTGCAGACCCGCGCACCTCAACTCGTCGCCTCGCCGGGTGACTCGCCCGTGTAGGCCGGCGCCCACCAACTCGTCATGCATTCGGTGGACTCGTCTGTTTGTTAACTCGTCGAGTGACCCACCCATGTAGACCCGCGCCCATCGTGCACGGGGCGCCCACCCGTCGTGCAAGGGTGCCCGCCCACCGTCGTGTGTGCCTACCCCGGGTCGTGTCCACCGCCCGACCGTCGTGTGAAGGGGCGCTCGCTCGTCACGCACCTGCCCGAGTCGCGAGGACCTTACATTCTCCTCCACCCGAAATCGTTGTCGTCCTTGACAACATACCATCTTGGTAGCTCTCCACCAAGATCAACATCAATGGGAAGTCATCTCAATCACCCTATGTCGTCCCCATGTGAACTGCTACCATGATACTCCAACACAATGCCAACATATCTCTGCACACTGCTAGCTCCCATGTCTGAACTAGTTGGGTAGCTAATCCAACTATCCCACCCAAACGATGAGAATGCACATCCTCATGCCACCATCGTTCGTTCCTCAAAGCATCCTGTCACATCCTCGACTCATCAAGAATCAATCCCCATAATCCATGCTCAGGTCCATGAAAACTCCATCCATCTCATCTGCAACATGATGTCCATGGTGCGTTGGTGTTAATGTGCTACAAGTGATCAGCCACATCTATCCCAACATCATCATGTACGTAAAGTAGTTGAGTCTCGGCTCAACCCATCATCATCGTAACTCCATCGCTCCAAAGTGTCTCATATCGATCCTCCACATCAAGTCACCCTTCCAAGCCATGCCCATACATGTACTTTGGAAGTATGCATCCCATACTGCATCAAAGTCTCCCGACCTCGGCTCCTCAATGCTTCAAATCCTCTAAGTCCACCATGTATGAAGTCTCCCAAAGTCACAACGATCTCATGTCATCATGAGCTCCTCCACCAAAGGTCCACCAAGACTATCTCTTGGTCTCGGCCATGAGAAGTCCATCTAAGCATCATCATCACGAGTCCCTTCCATCACAGCTCCTCCACCAAGGTGTCCATCAAGACTATCTCTTGGTCTCGGCCATGAGAAGTCCACCCACGGGTGTGCCCTTTAATCTGTCCATGAGTCATGCCGGGCACTTAGCCATGTGGCTAAAGCATGACCCAATCATCCACAATGATCATCAAGTTCCACCCTTGTCACGGGCCTTTGTACCTTCAACCATAAGGTCACAAGTAGCCCCAACAAGCTCCGCAGTAATCGACAATCCTTGCTTCTTCATACAAGTTCCCATCATAGTCATCCATGGCAAGATCCTCCATAGCATAGGAAAACTGGCTTTGCCTTTCACTGCACAAGGTCCATCTACCAAATGCCCAAATGAAACACAAGTACCAATACTTACTTCATCATCATGAGGCTCCTCCATGTGAGTGACCTCATCCATACATGTTGACAAACTGCATGATCCTGGGTCAACCTGATCACCTTCAAGTTCTGCCTCCATCGAGTCCTCATCATCACATGGTCATTCCATATGAGTATCTTCGTCCATCATGACTTCCTCTTCCTGGTCTGCAACTTCATCTTGTTTCATTGCCTGACTGATTTGAAGAAGTCCTTCTCATCCAAGCATCACATCAATGCCATCTGTATTTATCACTACGAAGTTCAGCTGACCTCTACAACATTCCATCTGTACAGGTACATCTTGTATCGAGCCTACTGCCAAATTCCACGAGGTTATTTCCCAGTTTTCCATAGTAGATATTAGCCCCACTTCTTCTACTAACCGTGCTGATATAAGGTTATATGTGCCACCTGTGTTTGCCAACGCTTGAACATCTCTACCACAAATCTTCAAGTTTACAAGACCTCGGTTGTTCTCCATAACCTTATCTTCACCTGTCACTTCTTGTCAACTGCCACGAGCAACCTTTTCTCTGATACCACCTTTACTTCGGTAAAGGTGTGTAGTGGCTTCAATACCGGATCAGCTCCTCTGATACCACCTGTCACGCCCCCAGGTCTACGGTAGTCTTCCAACCATGTCTACCGAGGTGCGGCACCACCGTGTACTTTATTTTTAATAATACTTGCACACATGGACTACTCCTTTCCACATTAACATACTTAATTCATCTTTCTCAATTAAGTAAAATGCATTAATCTTCATACATGTTCATAACCAATATGCAATTAAACCGAGAACATAACAATTGCACACAATTATAGAGGGAGGGGCAACTCCCGAACAAGTCCGCCCTGATAATAATATATTATGAAAACCTTCAATAATACATCATACAAGTGTGCCTGGTAGAATCCAAGGCCAACACTTAGAATCCTTTTACAACAAGGCAAGACAGCCTTTTACATACACATTTGTGCACCTTTGCCAAAGAGCGGGTACCCACACGGGTCACCAAGACGCTCATACAATCCTGCCCAAATCCCATGTACAAATCTTCCTCAATCGAGGCAATACTTCACATAACCAAGCCTTAAGATATGCAAGATCTCCTTAACCTTCATGCGCATGAGATATGCGCATATCTCAAGACTTTCGCACTTCCCTCTTGTCCGTATGCGAAGGAGAGCAAGTGAAGTTCGATGATGAATGAAGCTCCATGCTCCATTAATATATACGCTCTCCTCATGTGATTTAGGGGGGGGGGGTACACCACTCATGGCCGACCCCATCATTACACATGTAAGCCCACGTATATGTATTATTTTATTCTTATTATTTTAATTAACCACATCTATGCGTACAAGCCTCCATATATATGTTTATGTGCTCATTTGGAGAAGGGTGTCCAACCTTAAGGCCGACCCCCATATCCTCCGTTCAACGCCCATAACCACATATTAATCTGTCGGCTTTGCCTCTTATGCTAGTCCTCAACGCGTGGGTATAATCTGCTTTCACCCTTGCATTATTTCGCACTAAGTGTAAAATCACAGTTCGTTGTTCGTCGCAATCAGCTCACTCTTTTGTCGCAGGGTCGGGTCGCCCGCCCGGGTCACCCGCCCATCGTTCACGGGTCGCCCGCCCATCGTTCACGGGTCGCCCGCCCATCGTTCACGGGTCGCCCGCCCATCGTTCATGGGTCGCCCGCCCGGGGCGCCCGCGCTTCGTTCACGGGTCGCCTTCCAGGGCGCCCGCCCATTGTTCCACCGTGCCCGCTATTATATCCATGCTCACCTGTGCTCATCAGCTCGCCGCTCCGTCGGTTGACTCGCCTGTCCATCGCAGATCCGCGCCCATCAGCTCGTCGCACCGCCGGGTGACTTGCCCGTGCAGACCCGCGCTCCTCAACTCGTCGCCCCGCCGGGTGACTCTCCCGTGCAGGCCCGCGCATGCCAACTCGTCATGTCGCCGGGTGACTCGTCCATTTGTTAACTCGTCGGGTGACCCTCCCGTGTAGACCCGCGCCCATCGTGCACGGGGCGCCCGCCCGTCGTGCAAGGGCGCCCGCCCACCGTCGTGTGTGCCTACCCGGGTCGTGTCCACCGCCCGACCGTCGTGTGAAGGGGTGCTCGCTCGTCGTGCACCTGCCCGAGTCGCGAGGGCCTTACAGACCCACCCGAACGACCTGCCCGAACAAGTTCACACGGGCGCCCTCAAACGACCCACCCGAATTATTTTTCATGGGCGCCTGAACGACTGAAACGAACCGACAAGGGAGTGCTGTCCAAACGAGCTGCACGAACGTGCACAAAGCCAACCTCGGGTCACAACTTAGCATTTTTGATACGGCCCTCGCCCGAACGACCCGCCCGAACGAGTTCACACGGGCACCCTCAAACGACCCGCCCGAACGAGTTCACACGGGCGCCCTCAAATGACCTGCCCGAACGATTTTTCATGGGTGCCCGAACGACCGAAACGAACTGACAAGGGAGAGCCGGGCAAACGAGCTGCACGAACGTGCACAAAGCCAACCTCGGGTCACAACTTAGCATTTTTTATACGGCCCTCGCCCGAACGAGTTCACACGGGCGCCCTCAAACGACCCGCCCGAACGACCCACCTGAACGACCCGCCCAAACGAGTTCACACGGGCGCCCTCAAACGACCCGCCCGAATGACCCACCCGAACGACCCGCCCGAACGAGTTCAAAGGGGCGCCCTGAAACGACCCGCCCAAACGATTTTTCATGGGCGCCCGAACGACTGAAACGAACCGACAAGGGAGAGCCGGGTAAACGAGCTGCACGAACGTGCACAAAGCCAACCTCGGGTCACAACTTAGCATTTCTGATATGGCCCTCACCCGAACGAGTTCACACGGGCGCCCTCAAAGGACCCGCCTAAACGACCCACCTGAACGACCCGCCCGAACGAGTTCACACGGGCGCCCTGAAATGACCCGCCTGAACGATTTTTCATGGGCGCCCGAACGACCGATACGAACCGACAAGGGAGAGCCGGGCAAACGAGCTGCACGAACGTGAACAAAGCCAACCTCGGGTCACAACTTAGCATTTTTGATACGACCCTCGCCCGAACGAGTTCACACGGGTGCCCTCAAACGACCCGCCCGAATCACTTAGAATCTTTTACAATATAGGCATAGACAGCCTTTTTACAATTCAATGCCAACCTCTCTTGGTAGGAGCGTGATCACCCGAGCCACCAGAACTCCTCCAATTCGATTCCGCACCAAACTGCCTTTTACCGTGTACCGTCATCCCACAAACAGTCCCTTGGTAAAACTGCGCACTTCTCTTATGCGCATGATAGATGCGCACTTCTTATTGCATCCTCTTTACCTCTAGATCGAATGTAGAGAGAGAGCGAAGTGCTTGATGATGAAATGAAGCCTCTGCGTTGCCAATATATACGCTGGCTACCCATTCGATGGAGGGGTGTCAAGCTCTCAAGCCGACCCCCTAAAACATGTTAGGAGCCCTTGCTTTATTATTTGGTAGGTCAGCCTTTGCCCAAGTCCAAGGCCTCCCTACGCCCAATATAAAGTTTCCACACTCCATCACATATTTTCCTTAAGTTACATATGCGACTTTGGAACGTCGCATTACAGCTCGCCCTTTCGTCGCACTCTGCCTGGTCGCTATCGTTCGTCACATTGCTGTTGCCCGTCATGTGAAGGGGCACCCGCCCATCGTGCCTGGGTCGCCCTTCCTTCGCACCGTGCCCTCACTGCCGTTGAACCTCGCTCGCCTTTGTTGAATCGTACCTGCTGTTGTCATACCTGCGCTCCACACAACCGCACTATCCATCCGCGTTGTCCGTCGCTCGGGCCATCTGCCCATCGGGCGCAGGTCACCCACGGGTCGCCCGCCCGTCGTGTGCAGGTCGCCCAGGGGTCGCCCTTCTGTCCGCCACACCAGCTCATCTGTCTGCCTTGTCCGCCGCACTAGCTCGCCCTGTCCGCAGCTCGCACCGAACCTTGACTTGCTATGCCTGTTCGCCAGCTCGGGTGACCGCACCCGCAGCTCGGCTCACTGTGTATGTCCGCCGGCTCACCGTTCACGGGTCGTCCACCCGTCGTGCACGAGTCACCCACGGGTCGCTCGCCTGGGTCGCCCGCCCGTTGTGTACGGGTCGCCCACGGGTCGCCCGCCTGGGTCGCCCGCCCATCGTGCACAGGTCACCCTACCCGGGTCACTTTGTTGTCTAACCGTCGTGTGAAGGTGTTTTTCCCATCGCGCACTTGCCCAAGGCGCAAGGGCGTTACAGACCCGCTCGAAGGAGTTCACACGGGTGCCCTCAAACGACCCACCCGAACGACCCGCCCGAACGAGTTCACACGGGCGCCCTCAAACGACCCGCCCGAACGACCCACCCGAACGACCCGCCCGAACAAGTTCACACGGGCGCCCTCAAATGACCCGCCCGAAGAACCCACTCGAACGACCCGCCCGAACGAGTTCACACGGGCGCCCTAAAACGACCCGCCCGAACGACCCACCCGAACGACCCGCCCGAACGAGTTCACACGGGCGCCCTCAAACGACCCGCCCGAACGATTTTTCATGGGCGCCCGAACGACCGAAATGAACCGACAAGGGAGAGCCGGGCAAACGAGCTGCACGAACGTGCACAAAGCCAACCTCGGGTCACAACTTAGCATTTTTGATACGACCCTCGCCCGAACGACCCGCCCGAACGAGCTCACACGGGCGCCCTCAAACGACACGCTCGAACAACCCACCAGAACGACCCGCCCGAACGAGCTCACATGGGCACCCTCAAACGACCCGCCCGAACGACCCACCCGAACGACCCGCCCGAACAAGTTCACACGGGTGCCCTGAAACGACCCGCCTGAACGATTTTTCATGGGCACCCGAACGACCGAAATGAACGGACAAGGGAGAGCTGGGCAAACGAGCTGCACGAACGTGCACAAAGCGAACCTCGGGTCACAACTTAGCATTTTTGATACGGCCCTCGCCCGAACAAGCTGCCCGAACGAGCTCACACGGGCGCCAGCAAACGACCCGCCCGAACGAGTTCACACGGGCGCCCTCAAACGACCCGCCCGAATGATTTTGCATGGGCGCCCGAACGACCGAAACGAACCAACAAGGGAGAGCCGGGAAAACGAGCTGCACGAAGGTGCACAAAGCCAACCTCGGGTCACAACTTAGCATTTTTGATACGGCCCTCACCCGAACGACCCGCCGAACGAGTTCACACGGGCGCCCTCAAACGACCCGCCCGAACGAGTTCACACGGGCGCCCTCAAACGACTCGCCCGAACGAGTTCACACGGGCGCCCTCAAACGACCCGCCCGAACGACCCACCCGAACGACCCGCCCGAACGACCCACCCGAACGACCCGCCCGAACGACCCACCCGAACGACCCGCCCAAACGAGTTCACACGGGCGCCCTCAAACGACCCACCCAAACGACCCGCCCCGACGCGTTCACATGGGCGCCCTCAAACGACCCACCTGAACGACCCACCCGAACGACCCGCCCGAACGAGTTCACACGAGCGCCCTCAAACGACCCGCCCGAACAATTTTTCATGGGCGCCCGAACGACCGAAACAAACCGACAGGGGAGAGCCGAGAAAACGAGCTGCACGAACGTGCACAAAGACAACCTCGGGTCACAACTTAGCATTTTTGATAGGGCCCTCACCCGAACGACCTGCCCGAACGAGTTCACACGGGCGCCCTCAAACGACCCGCCCAAACGACCCACCCGAATGACCCGCCCGAGGGAGTTCGCACGGGCGCCCTCAAATGACCCGCCCGAACGACCGAAACGAACCGACAAGGGAGAGCCGGGCAAACGAGCTGCACGAACGTGCACAAAGCCAACCTCGGGTCACAACTTAGCATTTCTGATACGACCCTCACCCGAACGACCCACCCGAATGAGTTCACACGGGCGCCCTCAAACGACCTGCCCGAATGACCCTGTCGCGCCCCCAGATCTACGGTAGTCTTCCAACCATGTCTGGCGAGGTGCGGCACCACCGTGTACTTTCATTTTAATAATACTTGCACACATGGACTATGCCTTTCCACATTAACATACTTAATTCATCTTTCTCAATTACGTAAAATGCATTAATCTTCATACATGTTCATAACCAATATGCAATTAAACCGAGAACATAACAATTGCACACAATTATAGAGGGAGGGGCAACTCCCAAACAAGTCCGCCCTGATAATAATATATTATGAAAACCTTCAATAATACATCATACAAGTGTGCCTGGCAGAATCCAAGGCCAACACTTAGAATCCTTTTACAACAAGGCAAGAGAGCCTTTTACATACACATTTGTGCACCTTTGCCAAAGAGCGGGTACCCACACTGGTCACCAAGACTCTCATACAATCCTACCCAAATCTCGTGTACAAATCTTCCTCAACCGAGGAAATACTTCAGATAACGAAGCCTTAAGATATGCGAGATCTCCTTAACCTTCATGCGCATGAGATATGTGCATATCTCAATACTTTCGCACTTCCCTCTTGTCCTAATGTGAAGGAGAGCAAGTGAAGTTCGATGATGAATGAAGCTACATGCTCCATTAATATATACACTCTCCTCATGTGATTTTTTGGGGGGGGTGCACCACTCATGGCCGACCCCATCATTACACATGTAAGCCCACGTATATGTATTATTTTATTCTTATTATTTTAATTAACCACATGTATGCGTACAAGCCTCCATATATATGTTTATGTGCTCATTTGGAGAGGGGTGTCCAGCCTTAAGGCCGACCCCCATATCCTCCGCTCAACGCCCATAACCACATATTAATCCGTCAGCTTCGCCTCTTATGCTAGTCCTCAACGTGTGGGTATAATCTGCTTTCACCCTCACATTATTTTGCACTAAGTGTAAAATCACAGTTCGATGTTCGTCGCAATCAGCTCGTTGTTTTGTCACAGGGTCGGGTCACTTGCCCGGGTCGCCCGCCCATCGTGCACGGTTGCCTGCTGGGGCGCCCGCCCATCATTCACGCGTTTCCCGCCCATCGTTCACGGGTCGCCCGCCTGGGGTGCCCGCCCATCGTTCACGGGTCGCCTGCCAGGGCGCCCTCCCATTGTTCCGTCGTGCCCGCTGTTATATCCACGCTCGCCCGCACTCATCAGCTCGCCGCTCCGTCGGTTGACTCGCCTGTACATCACAGACCCTCGCCCATCAGCTCGTCGCACCGCCGGGTAACTTGACCGTGCAGACCCGCGCTCCTCAACTTGTCGCCCCGTCGGGTGACTCGCCCGTGTAGGCCGGCGCCCGCCAACTCGTCATGCCTTCAGTGGACTCGTCCGTTTGTTAACTCGTCGAGTGACCCACCCATGTAGACCTGCGCCCATCGTGCACGGGGCGCCCGCCCGTCGTGCAAGGGCGCCCGCCCACCGTCGTGTGTGCCTACCCCGGGTCGTGTCCACCGCCCGACCGTCGTGTGAAGGGGCGCTCGCTCGTCACGCACCTGCCCAAGTCGCGAGGGCCTTACATTCTCCTCCACCTGAAATCGTTTTCGTCCTTGACAACATACCATCTTGGTAGCTCTCCACCAAGATCAACATCAATGGGATGTCATCTCAATCACCATATGTCGTCCCCATGTGAACTGCTGCCATGATACTCCAACACAATGCCAACATATCTCTGCACACTGCTAGCTCCCATGTCTGAACTAGTTGGGTAGCTAATCCAACTATCCCACCCAAACGATGAGAATGCACATCCTCATGCCACCATCGTTCGTTCCTCAAAGCATCCTGTCACATCCTCGACTCATCAAGAATCAATCCCCATAATCCATCCTCAGGTCCATGAAAACTCCATCCATCTCATCTGCAACATGCTGTCCATGGTGCGTTGGTGTTAATGTGCTACAAGTGATCAGCCACATCTATCCCAACATCATCATGTACGTAAAGTAGTTGAGTCTCGGCTCAACCCATCATCATCGTAACTCCATCGCTCCAAAGTGTCTCATATCGATCCTCCACATCAAGTCACCCTTCCAAGCCATGCCCATACATGTACTTTGGAAGTATGCATCCCATACTGCATCAAAGTCTCCCGACCTCGGCTCCTCAATGCTTCAAATCCTCTAAGTCCACCATGTATGAAGTCTCCCAAAGTCACAACGATCTCATGTCATCATGAGCTCCTCCACCAAAGGTCCACCAAGACTATCTCTTGGTCTCGGCCATGAGAAGTCCATCTAAGCATCATCATCACGAGTCCCTTCCATCACAGCTCCTCCACCAAGGTGTCCATCAAGACTATCTCTTGGTCTCGGCCATGAGAATTCCACCCAAGGGTGTGCCCTTTAATCTGTCCATGAGTCATGCCTGGCACTTATCCATGTGGCTAAAGCATGACCCAATCATCCACAACGATCATCAAGTTCCACCCTTGTCACGGGCCTTTGTACCTTCAACCATAAGGTCACAAGTAGCCCCAACAAGCTCCGCAGTAATCGACAATCCTTGCTTCTTCATACAAGTTCCCATCATAGTCATCCATGGCAAGATCCTCCATAGAATAGGAAAACTGGCTTTGCCTTTCACTGCACAAGGTCCATCTACCAAATTCCCAAATGAAACACAAGTACCAATACTTACTTCATCATCATGAGGCTCCTCCATGTGAGTGACCTCATCCATACATGTTGACAAACTGCATGATCCTGGGTCAACCTGATCACCTTCAAGTTCTGCCTCCATCGAGTCCTCATCATCACATGGTCATTCCATATGAGTATCTTCGTCCATCATGACTTCCTCTTCCTGGTCTGCAACTTCATCTTGTTTCATTGCCTGACTGATTTGAAGAAGTCCTTCTCGTCCAAGCATCACATCAATGCCATCTGTATTTATCACTACGAAGTTCAGCTGACCTCTACAACCTTCCATCTGTACAGGTACATCTTGTATCGAGCCTACTGCCAAATTCCACGAGGTTATTTCCCAGTTTTCCATAGTAGATATTAGCCCCACTTCTTCTACTAACCGTGCTGATATAAGGTTATATGTGCCACCTGTGTTTGCCAACGCTTGAACATCTCTACCACAAATCTTCAAGTTTACAAGACCTCGGTTGTTCTCCATAACCTTATCTTCACCTGTCACTTCTTGTCAACTGCCACGAGCAACCTTTGCTCTGATACCACCTTTACTTCGGTAAAGGTGTGTAGTGGCTTCAATACCGGATCAGCTCCTCTGATATCACCTGTCACGCCCGCAGGTCTACGGTAGTCTTCCAACCATGTCTGCCGAGGTGCGGCACCACCGTGTACTTTATTTTTAATAATACTTGCACACATGGACTACTCCTTTCCACATTAACATACTTAATTCATCTTTCTCAATTAAGTAAAATGCATTAATCTTCATACATGTTCATAACCAATATGCAATTAAACCGAGAACATAACAATTGCACACAATTATAGAGGGAGGGGCAACTCCCGAACAAGTCCGCCCTGATAATAATATATTATGAAAACCTTCAATAATACATCATACAAGTGTGCCTGGTAGAATCCAAGGCCAACACTTAGAATCCTTTTACAACAAGGCAAGACAGCCTTTTACATACACATTTATGCACCTTTGCCAAAGCGCGGGTACCCACACGGGTCACCAAGACGCTCATACAATCCTGCCCAAATCCCATGTACAAATCTTCCTCAATCGAGGCAATACTTCACATAACCAAGCCTTAAGATATGCGAGATCTCCTTAACCTTCATGCGCATGAGATATGCGCATATCTCAAGACTTTCGCACTTCCCTCTTGTCCGTATGCGAAGGAGAGCAAGTGAAGTTCGATGATGAATGAAGCTCCATGCTCCATTAATATATACGCTCTCCTCATGTGATTTAGGGGGGGGGGGGTACACCACTCATGGCCGACCCCATCATTACACATGTAAGCCCACGTATATGTATTATTTTATTCTTATTATTTTAATTAACCACATCTATGCGTACAAGCCTCCATATATATGTTTATGTGCTCATTTGGAGAAGGATGTCCAGCCTTAAGGCCGACCCCCATATCCTCCGTTCAACGCCCATAACCACATATTAATCCATCGGCTTCGCCTCTTATGCTAGTCCTCAACGTGTGGGTATAATCTGCTTTCACCCTTGCATTATTTCGCACTAAGTGTAAAATCACAGTTCGTTGTTCGTCGCAATCAGCTCACTCTTTTGTCGCAGGGTCGGGTCGCCCGCCCGGGTCACCCGCCCATCGTTCACGGGTCGCCCGCCCATCGTTCACGGGTCGCCCGCCCATCGTTCACGGGTCGCCCGCCCATCGTTCATGGGTCGCCCGCCCGGGGTGCCCGCGCTTCGTTCACGGGTCGCCTTCCGGGGCGCCCGCCCATTGTTCCACCGTGCCCGCTATTATATCCATGCTCACCTGCGCTCATCAGCTCGCCGCTCCGTCGGTTGACTCGCCTGTCCATCGCAGACCCGCGCCCATCAGCTCGTCGCACCGCCGGGTGACTTGCCCGTGCAGACCTGCGCTCCTCAACTCGTCGCCCCGCCGGGTGACTCACCCGTGCAGGCCCGCGCATGCCAACTCGTCATGTCGCCGGGTGACTCGTCCATTTGTTAACTCGTCGGGTGACCCGCCCGTGTAGACCCATGCCCATCGTGCACGGGGCGCCCGCCCGTCGTGCAAGGGCGCCCGCCCACTGTCGTGTGTGCCTACCCGGGTCGTGTCCACCGCCCGACCGTCGTGTGAAGGGGCGCTCGCTCGTCGTGCACCTGCCTGAGTCGCGAGGGCCTTACAGACCCACCCGAACGACCTGCCCGAACAAGTTCACACGGGCGCCCTCAAACGACCTGCCCGAATGATTTTTCATGGGCGCCTGAACGACCGAAACGAACCGACAAGGGAGTGCTATCCAAACGAGCTGCACGAACGTGCACAAAGCCAACCTCGGGTCACAACTTAGCATTTTTGATACGGCCCTCGCCCGAACGACCCGCCCGAACGCGTTCACACGGGCGCCCTCAAACGACCCGCCCGAACGAGTTCACACGAGGGCCCTCAAATGACCTGCCCGAACGATTTTTCATGGGTGCCCGAACGACCGAAACGAACTGACAAGGGAGAGCTGGGCAAATGAGCTGCACGAACGTGCACAAAGCCAACCTCGGGTCACAACTTAGCATTTTTTATACGGCCCTCGCCCGAACGAGTTCACACGGGTGCCCTCAAACGACCCGCCCGAGCGACCCACCTGAACGACCCGCCCAAACGAGTTCACACGGGCGCCCTCAAACGACCCGCCCGAATGACCCACCCGAACGACCCGCCCGAACGAGTTCAAACGGGCGCCCTGAAACGACCCGCCCGAACGATTTTTCATGGGCGCCCGAACGACTGAAACGAACCGACAAGGGAGAGCCGGGTAAACGAGCTGCACGAACGTGCACAAAGCCAACCTCGGGTCACAACTTAGCATTTCTGATATGGCCCTCACCCGAACGAGTTCACACGGGCGCCCTCAAACGACCCGCCTAAACGACCCACCCGAACGACCCGCCCGAACGAGTTCACACGGGCGCCCTCAAATGACCCGCCTGAACGATTTTTCATGGGCGCCCGAACGACCGAAACGAACCGACAAGGGAGAGCCGGGCAAACGAGCTGCACGAACGTGCACAAAGCCAACCTCGGGTCACAACTTAGCATTTTTGATACGGCCCTCGCCCGAACGAGTTCACCCGGGCGCCCTCAAACGACCCGCCCGAACGACCCACCCGAACGACCCGCCCGAACGAGTTCACACGGGCGCCCTCAAACGACCCGCCCGAACGACCCACCCGAACGACCCGCCCAAACGAGTTCACACGGGCGCCCTCAAACGACCCGCCCGAACGATTTTTCATGGGCGCCCGAACGACCGAAACGAACCGACAAGGGAGAGCCGGGCAAACGAGCTGCACGAACGTGCACAAAGCCAACCTCGGGTCACAACTTAGCATTTTTGATACGGCCCTCGCCCGAACGAGTTCACCCGGGCGCCCTCAAACGACCCGCCCGAACGACCCACCCGAACGAGTTCACACGGGCGCCCTCAAACGACCCGCCCGAACGACCCACCCGAACGACCCGCCCGAACGAGTTCACACGGGCGCCCTCAAACGACCCGCCCGAACGATTTTTCATGGGCGCCCGAACGACCGAAACGAACCGACAAGGGAGATCCGGGCAAACGAGCTGCACGAACGTGCACAAAGCCAACCTCGGGTCACAACTTAGAATTTTTTATACGGCCCTCGCCCGAACGACCCGCCCGAACGAGTTCACACGGGCGCCCTCAAACGACCTGCCCGAACGACCCACCCGAACGACCCGCCCGAACGAGTTCACACGCGCGCCCTCAAACAACCCGCTTGAACGACCGAACCCAACGACCCGCCCGAACGAGTTCACACGGGCGCCCTCAAACGACCCGCCTGAACGACTGACCCGAACGACCCGCCCGAACGAGTTCACCCGGGCGCCCTCAAGCGACCCGCCCGAACGACCCACCCAAATGACCCGCCTGAACGAGTTCACACGGGCGCCCTCAGACGACCCGCCCGAACGACCGAAACGAACCGACAAGGGAGAGCCGGGCAAACGAGCTGCACAAACGTGCACAAAGCCAACCTCGGTTCACAACTTAGCATTTTTGATACGGCCCTTGCCCGAACGACCCGCCCGAACGAGTTCACACAAGCGCCCTCAAATGACCCGCCCGAACGACCCACCCGAACGACCCGCCCGAACGAGTTCACACGGGCGCCCTCAAATGACCCGCCCGAATGATTTTGCATGGGCGCCCGAACGACCGAAACGGTCACGCCCCCAAGCCTACGGTAGTCTTCCAACCGTGTCTGGCGAGGTGCGGCACCACCCTGCACTTTCTTTTTTACAATACTCATGCACATGGACTACGCCTTTCCACATTAACATACTTAATTCATCTTTCTCAATTAAGTAAAATGCATTAATCTTCATACACGTTCATAACCAATATGCAATTAAACCGAGAACATAACAATTTCACACAATTATAGAGGGAGGGGCAACTCCCGAAAAAGTCCGCCCGATAATAATATATTATGAAAGATTTCAATAATACATCATACAAGTGTGCCTGGAAAAATCCAAGGCCAACACCTAGAAATATTTACAACAAGGCAAGACAGCCTTTTACATACACATTTGTGCACATTTTCCCAAGAGCGGGTACCCACACGGGTCACCAAGACGCTCATACAATCCTGCCCAAATCCCGTGTACAAAATCTCCTCAACCGAGACAACACTTCACATAACCCAATCTTAAGATATGTGAGATCTCCTTAACCTTCATGCGCATGAGATATGCGCATATCTCAATACTTTCGCACTTCCCTCTTGTCCTCATGCGAAGGAGAGCAAGTGAAGTTCGATGGAGATAATGAGCTCAACCTCCATCAATATATACACTCCTCTCATGTGTTTTAAGGGGGGGGTGCACTACTCATGGCCGACCCCACCATGTTACATAAAAGCCCACATATATATATTATTTTATTCTTATTATTTTAATTAGCCACACACACACACACACACACATATATATATGTGTGTGTGTACAAGTCTTCATACAATATATGTTTATGCGTTCATCGTATGTGTTAAGTGGGGTGTGTAGCCCATGGCTGATCCCCATATTATCACACATATGCCCATAACATACATAAAGTTATGTCGGCCTTTATCATGTGTAAAGCTCCAACGCAAAGGTATAAACATTCGTCCCTTTTCATTTTTATTTTAAGTATATGCGTGCTCATGAGTGCTGCCACACTCTTTCGTCGCATTTTACTATCACATTATCGTCGCACCATAACCGGTTGCTGTCGTTCGTCGCATGAAGGGGCGCCTGCCCATCGTGCCCAGGACGCCCTTCCTTCACACCGTACCCTCGCTGTCGTTGAACCGCGCCCGCCTTTGTTGAATCACGCCCGCTGCTGTCATACCCGCGCTCCACACAACCGCGCTGTCCATCCGCGTTGTCCGTCGCTCGGGTCATCTGCCCATCTGGCACGGGTCGCCCGCCCGTCGTGTGCGGGTCACCCACGGGTCACCCATCTGTCCGCCGCACCAGCTCGCCTGTCCGCCTTGTCCGCCGCACCAGCTCGCCCTGTCCACAGCTCACACTGAACCTTGACTTGCCGTGCCTGTTCGCCAGCTCGGGTGACCGCACTCACAGCTCGGCTCGCTGTGTATGTCCGCCGGCTCACCGTGCACGGGTTGCCCGCCCGGGTTGCCCGCCCATCGTGCACGGGTCGCCCACAGGTCGCCCACCTGGGTCGCCCGCCCGTCGTGCACGGGTCGCCCATGGGTCGCCCGCCCGGGTTGCTTTGTTGTCTAACCGTCGTGTGAAGGTGTTTTTCCCATCTCGCACTTGCCCAAGTTGCGAGGGCGTTACACTCTCCTCCACCCGAAAACATTGTCGTCCCGACAAAACAACATCCTGGTAGCTCTCCACCAAGATCAACATCAGGAAGTCATCTCAATCCATGGTGATCAACCACAATGTGTCGTCCTCATGTGAACTGCTGCCATGATACTCCAACACAATGCTAACACATCTCTGTACATGCCGACCTCCATGTCTGAACTAGTTGGGTGATCAATCCAACTGTCACGCCCAAACAATGAGAATGCACATCCTTATGCCAACATCAGTCATTCCTCAAAGCATCCTGTCACATCCCTGACTCATCAAGAATCAACCCCCATAATCCATGCTCAGGTCCATGGAACTCCATCCACCTCATCTGCAACATGTTGTCCACGGTGTGTTGGTGTCAATGTGCTACAAGTGATCAGCCACATCTATCCCAACATCATCATGTGCGTAAAGTAGTTGAGTCTCGGCTCAACCCATGTCCAAATGTAGCCACCAAGGCCTCACCATCATCATAACTCCATCATTCCAAGGTGTCTCATATCGATCCTCCACATCAAGTCACCCTTCCAAGCCATGCCCATACATGTACTTTGGAAGTATGCATCCCATACTGCATCAGAGTCTCCCGACCTCGGCTCCTCAATGCTTCAAATTCTCTAAGTCCACCATGTATGAAGCCTCCCAAAAGTCACAACGATCTCATGTCATCATGAGCTCCTCCACCAAAGGTCCACCAAGACTATCTCTTGGTTTCGGCCATGAGAAGTCCATCTAAGCATCATCATCACGAGTCCCTTCCATCACAGCTCCTCCACCAAGGTGTCCATCAAGACTATCTCTTGGTCTCGGCCATGAGAAGTCCACCCAAGGGTGTGCCCTTCAATCTGTCCATGAGTCATGCCGGGCACCTAGCCAAAGTGGCTAAAGCATGACCCAATCATCCGCAATAATCATCAAGTACCACCCTTGTCACGAGCCTTTGCACCTTCAACCATAAGGTCACAAGTAGCCCCAAAAAGTCCTACAATAGTCGACAATCCTTGCTTCTCCATACAAGGTTCCATCATAGTCATCCATGGCAAGATCCTCCATAGCATCGGCAAACTAATTTTGCCTTTCACTGCACACGGTCCATCTACCAAATGTCCAAATGAAACACAAATACGAATACTTTCATCATCATGAGGTTCCTCCATGTGAGTGACCTCATCCATACATGTTGACAAACTGCACGATCTTGGGTCGACCTGATCATCCTCAAGTTCATCCTTCATCGTAGTCGAGCTTGCAACATCTTCATCACAGAGGGGGACAACAATAGCCTTGCTGCCATTCAAGAAATCTCGTCCAAGTAGCATGTCGAAGCCATTCAACTTCATCACTATGAAGTCCAACGGACCTCTCCATCCTTCTATCTGTATAGGTACATCGTGTACCAAACCGACCACCTTAGCTCTAGAGTCCACTGTCTCGACCTCCATAATAGATGTCAGCCCCGTCTCTTTTGCTAACCGTGTAGTCATGAAGTTATGTGCAACATTCGTGTCTACCAGAGCTTGAACGGTTTTACCATAAACCATCAAGTCTATGTAACCCAAACTATTCTCCATAACCTTTGTCACAAGCAACCCTGCTCACCAGCTCTAGACTGAGCTCTGATACCACCTTTACTTCGGTAAAGGTGTGTAGCAGCTTCAATACCGGATCAGTTGCTCTGATACCACCTGTCACGCCCCCAAGCCTACGGTAGTCTTCCAACCGTGTCTGGCGAGGTGCAGCATCACCCTGCACTTTCTTTTTTACAATACTCATGCACATGGACTACACCTTTCCAAATTAACATACTTAATTCATCTTTCTCAATTAAGTAAAATGCATTAATCTTCATACACGTTCATAACCAATATGCAATTAAACCGAGAACATAACAATTGCACACAATTACAGAGGGAGGGGCAACTCCCGAACAAGTCCGCCCGATAATAATATATTATGAAAGATTTCAATAATACATCATACAAGTGTGCCTGGAAAAATCCAAGGCCCACACTTAGAAATATTTACAACAAGGCAAGACAACCTTTTACATACACATTTGTGCACCTTTTCCCAAGAGCGGGTACCCACACGGGTCACCAAGACGCTCATACAATCCTGCCCAAATCCTGTGTACAAAATCTCCTCAACCGAGACAACACTTCACATAACCCAATCTTAAGATATGCGAGATCTCTTTAACCTTCATGCACATGAGATATGCGCATATCTCAAGACTTTCGCACTTCCCTCTTGTCCTTATGCGAAGGAGAGCAAGTGAAGTTCGATGGAGATAATGAGCTCAACCTCCATCAATATATACGCTCCTCTCATGTGTTTTAAGGGGGTGGTGCACTACTCATGGCCGACCCCACCATGTTACATAAAAGCCCACGTATATATATTATTTTATTCTTATTATTTTAATTAGCCACACACACACACACACACACACACACACACACACACACACACACATATATATATATCTGTGTGTGTGTGTGTACAAGTCTTCATACAATATATGTTTATGCGTTCATCGTATGTGTTAAGTGGGGTGTGTAGCCCCATGGCTGATCCCCATATTATCACACATACGCCCATAACATACATAAAGTTATGTCGGCCTTTACCATGTGTAAAGCTCCAACGCAAGGGTATAAACATTCGTCCCTTTTCATTTTTATTTTAAGTATATGCGTGCTCATGAGTGCTGCCACACTCTTTCGTCGCATTTTACTATCACATTATTGTCGCACCATAACCGGTTGCTGTCGTTCGTCGCATGAAGGGGCGCCCGCCCATCGTGCCCGGGTCGCCCTTCCTTTGCACCGTGCCCTCGCTACCATTGAACCACGCCTGCCTTTGTTGAATCGCGCCCGCTGCTGTCATACCCGCGCTCCACACAACCGTGCTGTCCATCCGCGTTGTCCGTCGCTCGGGTCATCTGCCCATCAGGCGTGGGTCGCCCACGGGTCGCCCGCCCGTCGTGTGCAGGTCGCCCATGGGTTGATCATCTATCCGCCGCACCAGCTCGCCTGTCTGCCTTGTCTGCCGTACCAGCTCGCCCTGTCCGCAGCTCGCACCGAACCTTGACTTGCCGTGCCTGTTCGCCAGCTTAGGTGATCGCACTCGCAACTCGGCTCGCTGTGTATGTCCGTCGTCTCACCGTGCACGGGTCGCCTGCCTGTCGTGCACGGGTCGCCCACAGGTCGCCCGCCCGTCGTGCACGGGTCACCCACAGGTCGCCCGCCCGTCGTGTGCAAGTCGCTCACGGGTCGCCCTTCTGTCCGCCGCACCAGCTCGTCTGTCCACCTCGTCCGCCGCACCAGCTCGCCCTGTCTGCAGCTCGCACCGAACCTTGACTTGTCATCCCTGTTCACCAGCTCGGGTGATCGCACCCGCAGCTCGGCTCGCTGTGTATGTCCGCCGGCTCACCGTGCACGGGTCGCTCGCCCGGGTCGCCCGCCCATCGTGCACGGGTCACCCACGGGTCGTTTGCCCGGGTCGCCCGCCCGTCATGCACGGGTCGCCCGCCCGGGTCGCTTTGTTGTCTAACCGTCGTGTGAAGGTGTTTTGCCCGTCGCGCACTTGCCCAAGTTGCGAGGGCGTTACAGAAACGAACCGAAAAGGGAGAGCAGGGCAAACGAGCTGCACGAACGTGCACAAAGCCAACCTCGGGTCACAACTTAGGATTTTTGATACGGCCCTCGCCCGAACGACCCACCTGAACGAGTTCACACGGGCGCCCTCAAACGACCCGCCCAAACGACCCACCCGAACGACCCACCCGAACGAGTTCACACGGGCGCCCTCAAACGACCCACCCGAACGACCCGCCCAAACGAGTTCACACGGGCGCCCTCAAACGACCCACCCGAACGATTTTTCATGGGCGCCCGAACGACCGAAACTGTAACGCCCTCGCGACTTGGGCAAGTGCACGACGGGAAAAACACCTTCACACGACGGTTAGACAACAAAGCGACCCGGGCAGGGCGACCCGTGGGCGACCCGTGCACGACGGGCGGGTGACCCGGGCAAACGACCCGTGCACGACGGGCGGGCGACCCGGGCGGGCGACCCGTGCACGGTGAGCCGGCGGACATACACAGCGAGCCGAGCTACGGGTGTGGTCACCTGAGTTGGTGAACAGGCACGGCAAGTCAAGGTTCGGTGCGAGCTGCGGACAGGGCGAGCTGGTGCGGCGGACAAGGCGGACAGACGAGCTGGTGCGGTGGACAGAAGGGAGACCCGTGGGTGACTTGCACACGACAGGCGGGCGACCCGTGGGCGACCCGCGCCCGATGGGCAGATGACCCGAGCAACGGACAATGCGGATGGACAACGCGGTTGTGTGGAGCGCGGGTATGACAGCAGCGGGCGTGATTCAACAAGGTGGGCACCGTTCAATGGCAGCGAGGGCACGGTGCGAAGGAAGGGTGACCCGGGCACGATGGGCAGGTGTCCCTTCACACGACGGGCGGCAGCAATGCGACGAATGACAGTGACCGGGCAGAGTGCGACGAAAGGGCGAGCTGTAATGCGACGTTCCAAAGTCGCATATGTAACTTAAGGAAAATATGCGATGGAGTGTGGAAGCTTTATATTGTGTGTAGGGAGGCCTTGCACTAGGGCAAAGGCCGACCTACCAAATAATAAAGCAAGGGCTCCTAACATGTTTTAGGGGGTCGGCTTGAGAGCTTGACACCCCTCCATCGAATGGGTAACCAGTGTATATATTGGCAGCGCAGAGGCTTCATTTCATCATCAAGCACTTCGCTCTCTCTTTACATTCGATCTAGAGGTAAAGAGGACGCAGCAAGAAGTGCGCATCTCTCATGCGCATAAGAGAAGTGCGCAGTTTTACCAAGGGACTGTTTGTGGGACGACAGTACACGGTAAAAGGCAGTTTGGTGTGGAATCGAATTGGAGGAGTTCTGGTGACTCGGGTGAGCACGCTCCTACCAAGAGAGGTTGGCATTGGATTGTAGAAAGGTTGTCTATGCCTATATTGTAAAAGATTCTAAGTGTTGGCCGAGGACTTTTCCCGGCACAATTGTATGTATTATTGAAGAATTTCATAATATATTGATATTGGGCGAACTTGTTCGGGAGTTGCCCCTCCCCTATAATTGTGTGCAATTGTTATGTTCATGGTTTAATTGCATATTGATTATGAATGTGTATGAAGATTAATGCATTTTACTTAATTGAGAAAGACAAATTAAGTATGTTTGTGTGAAAGGCGTAGTCCATGTGTGCATGTATTAATAAAAAGAAAGTACATGGTGGTGCCGCACCTCGCCAGACACGGTTGGAAGACTACCGTAGGCTTGGGGGCGTGACAGGTGGTATCAGAGCAAGGTTTCTCATGGAGACTTGGACAAGGTTCTTACAGGGGAAGCCGATGAATGGTTGAGACTAGGTCGCATAAGAAGATGGCAGCTAACTCTCAAGCTGGGTCTAGCCATACAATGAAGGACACCGTGAAGGATACTACTCTTGGGTTCATGGAGAAAGTGATTGAAAGAATGGAGACTTTGGAGAGTTCCTGGAACTAAGATGTGGACTCATTTGCTAAAGAGCGAGTAGCCATCTCAAAGGTCAGGGAAGAGCTTGAAGAACTTCGTGCACAACATGATGAACTCAAGACACAGTATGAGTACACCGATCTTATGTGTACACAACTTGAAGTAAGGGTCAAGGAGGTCGAAGAATCAAGAGATCAGGGTCTTGCAGAGATCGTGAACTTGAAAGGAACTCTTGACAAGGTAAATAAAAATCTCGATCAAGCCAAGGATGAGATTGTGGTATTGAAGAGGGCCATGAGGCATAACTCAGGTGGAGGAGTGCACCATGTGAAGGTTAAAGAACCAGAATCTTATGATGCTACAAGGAGTGTGAAGACTCTTGGAAAATTCTTGTGGGACATGGAGTAGTACCTGGAACGGTTGAGTCTACCTGATGGGGAGACACAAGTCAAGGTGGCCGCTCAATTCCTGACAAATGATGCCAAGATGTGGTGGCGAAGGAGGGTGGATCAGATTATCAATGGTAATGCTGATGACATCACTTCGTGGGATGTCATGAAGAAAGCTTTGTAGACACATTTCAGTCCTTGGGATGAAACGTGGGAAGCAAGGACGAAGATCAAGTTCATCAAACAAACCGGAAGCCTACAAGCATACCAGCGAGAGTTCTCAAGTGCAGCTCTGGAACTTCTCGACATGGCGGAAAGGGACAAGGTGTTCAACTTTATTATTGGGTTGAAGCCTTGGGCACGCAATGAGGTGAAGAGGCAGAAAATTAGAACACTTGAGGAAGCTTTTGGTGCAGTTGACAGGTTGGTGGACCACTACGATGAGACTTCTAATGAGAAAAAGAAGTCTGACAAGCCAAAAGAAAAAATGAAGGAGGATGCTCCGAAATCAGATGATAGTCCGAAAGCAAAGAAGCCTTTGAAGTGTTGGATATGTGCAGGACAACATGTGGTGAAGAATTTCCCCTCTAAACCAAAGTTGGCCGCTGTTACACAACCTGATGAGGATGACAATGCTTCTGTAGGGATGATGCAGAGACTTGGTGCCGCTGCTACTACGGTAGTGGCTTCTAGGAGAGATCCGGAAAGAAACAGGTTGGAGTATGTTCAGATGAAGATTGGTGATGCCGATGTACTCACTATGGTCGATAGTGGGGCTTCACATAAATTCATGAGTGAAGATACTGTAAGGAGACTTGGGCTGAAATTTGTACCTGTGAAGGCACAAATGAAGACAGTGAATTCTCCTCCTATGGCAATCCTTGGTATGGCCGAAAAGGTGGACACTACACTTGGTGGATGGACCGGAAAGGTGGACTTCACTATAGTGTGGATTGATGACTATGAGGCAGTATTGGGGATGGAGTTCATGAAACAGTTTGAGGCTATGGTTGTACCACATTTGAGGAAACTCTTCATTTATGATGGAAGGGAAGATGTGCCCATTGGTGTTCCAACCATTGGTGTGACAAAACCTGATCATAAGTTGGGAGGAATGCAAATGGAGGACAAGGGGAAGGTGGACAAGCGGTTGCCTACGGTAGAGGCAAAGCTTGCAGAGTAGTCATTGGTCATCTAATCACTTTCAGATAGCATCTTGGACTTGTCAAGAAGGCTAGAGCTGGTGGAGGATGATGATGATGATGATGAGATATATGTGAGGCCGAATATCCAGAAGGAAGATCGGGAAGCATATCTACAAAGGATGAAGGTTGAGGATCCTGACAGATGGATTGAGTTGATTAGTGAGGGAGAGCCTTCAGGCTCTTCTCCCTCCACATCTTCTTAGATGACATAGAAGATGGGGCTCATTGTTGGCTGCTCAAGGCAGTGAGCCCTTAAGCATGTTTGAGCAGGTATGATGATCGTGACATGCTGCAGAAATATGGGGTTTCCATGGACCTGAGCATGGGATCGTGGAGATGAGTGTTGGAACATGACTAGGATGTGTAGCACTTGTTGATATGCATGGGCAGTTTGCACATGGAGATGACTTGATGAAGACGGGACCTTATAAATGTTGCAATGATGTTTGCCTTATATGGAGGAGTCTACATCATGGTCGATGTCAGTCTTGGTGGAGAGCTACGAGGATGATGTGTTGTCGGGATGACAACGTTTTCGGGTGGAGGAGAGTGTAACGCCCTCGCGACTTGGGCAAGTGCGCGACGAGAAAAACACCTTCACACGACGGTTAGACAACAAAGCGACCCGGGTAGGGCGACCCGTGGGCGACCCGTGCATGACGGGCGGGCGACCCGGGCGGGCGACCCGTGGGCGACCAGTGCACGATGGGCGGGCGACCCAGGAAAACGACCTGTGTGTGACCCGTGCACTGTGAGCCGACGGACATACACAGCGAGCCGAGCTGCGAGTGCGGTCACCCGAGCTGGTGAACAGGCACGTCAAGTCAAGGTTCGGTGCGAGCTACGGACAGGGCGAGCTGGTGCAGCGGACAGAAGGGTGACCCGTGGGCGACCTGCACACGACGGGCGGGCGACCCGCGCCCGATGGGCAGATGACCCGAGCGATGGACAACGTGGATGGACAGCGCGGTTGTGTGGAGCACGGTTATGACAGCAGCGGGCGCAATTCAACAAGGCGGGCGCGGTTCAACGGCAGCGAGGGAACGGTGTGAAGGAAGGGCGACTCGGGCATGATGGGCGGGCGTCCCTTCACATGACCGGCGGCAGCAATGTGACGAATGACAGCGACCGGGCAGAGTGCGACGAAAGGGCGAGCTGTAATGCGACATTCCAAAGTCGCATATGTAACTTAAGGAAAATATGCGATGGAGTGTGGAAGCTTTATATTGGGCGTAGGGAGGCCTTGCACTTGGGCAAAGGCGGACCTACCAAATAATAAAGCAAGGGCTCCTAACATGTTATAGTGGGTCAGCTTGAGAGCTTGACACCCCTCCATCGAATGGGTAGCCAGCGTATTTATTGGCAGCGCAGATGCTTCATTTCATCATCAAGCACTTCGCTCTCTCTCTACATTCAATCTAGAGGTAAAGAGGACGCAGCAAGAAGTGCGCATCTCTCATGCGCATAAGAGAAGTGCGCAGTTTTACCAAGGGACTGTTTGTGGGATGACGGTACACGGTAAAAGGCAATTTGGTGTGGAATCAAATTGGAGGAGTTCTGGTGGCTTGGGTGAGCACGCTCCTACCAAGAGAGGCTGGCATTGGATTGTAAAAAGGTTGTCTATGCCTATATTGTAAAAGATTCTAAGTGTTGGCCGAGCACTTTGCCCGGCACACTTGTATGTATTATTGAAGAATTTCATAATATATTGATATCGGGCGAACTTGTTCGGGAGTTGCCCCTCCCCTATAATTGTGTGCAATTGTTATTTTCATGGTTTAATTGCATATTGATTATGAACGTGTATGAAGATTAATGCATTTTACTTAATTGAGAAAGACGAATTAAGTATGTTTATGTGAAAGGTGTAGTCCATGTGTGCAAGTATTAATAAAAAGAAAGTATACGGTGGTGCTGCACCTCGCCAGACACGGTTGGAAGACTACCGTAGGCTTGGGGGCGTGACAGAAACGAACCGACAAGGGAGAGTCGGGCAAACGAGCTGCACGAACGTGCACAAAGCCAACCTCGGGTCACAACTTAGCATTTTTGATACGGCCCTCGCCCGAACGACCCGCCCGAACGAGTTCACACGGGCGCCCTCAAACGACCCGCCCGAATGACCCACCTGAACGACTCGCCCGAACGAGTTCACATAGGCACCCTCAAACGACCCGCCCGAACGATTTTTCATGGGCGCCCGAACGACCGAAACGAACCAACAAGGGAGAGCTAGGCAAACGAGCTGCACGAACATGCACAAAGCCAACCTCGGGTCACAAATTAGCATTTTTGATATGGCCCTCGCCCGAACGACCCGCCCGAACGAGTTCAGACGGGCGCCCTCAAACGACCCGCCCGAATGACCCACCCGAATGACTCGCCTGAACGAGTTCATTCGGGCGCCCTCAAACGACCCGCCCGAAAGACCCACCCGAACGACCCGCCCGAACGAGTTCACACGGGCGCCCTCAAACGACCTGCCCGAACGACCCACCCGAACGACCCGCCCGAACGAGTTCACACGGGTGCCCTCAAATGACCCGCTCGAACGATTTTTCATGGGCGCCCGAACGACCGAAACGAACCGACAAGGGAGAGCCGGGCAAACGAGCTGCACGAACATGCACAAAGCCAACCTCGGGTCAGAACTTAGCATTTTTGATACGTCCCTCGCCCGAACGACCCGCCCGAACGCGTTCACACGGGCGCCCTCAAACGACCCGCCCGAACAACCCACCCGAACGACCCGCCCGAACGAGTTCACACGGGCGCCCTCAAACGACCCGTCCGAACGACCCACACGAACGAGTTCACACGTGGGCCCTCAAACGACTCGCCCAAATGACCCACCCGAACGACCCGCCTGAACGAGTTCACAAGGGCGCCCTCAAATGACCCGCCCGAACGACCCACCCGAACGACCCGCCTGAACAAGTTCACACGGGGGCCCTCAAACGACCCGCCCGAACGATTTTGCATGGGCGCCCGAACGACCCAAACGAACTGACAAGGGAGAGCCGGGCAAACGAGCTGCACGAATGTGCACAAAGCCAACCTCGGGTCACAACTTAGCATTTTTGATACGGCCCTCGCCCGAACAACCCGCCCAAACGAGTTCACACGGGCACCCTCAAACGACCTGCTCGAACGATTTTGCATGGGCACTCAAATGACCGAAACGAACTGACAAGGGAGAGCTAGGCAAACGAGCTACACGAACGTGCAAAAAGCCAACCTCGAGTCACAACTTAGCATTTTTGATACGGTCCTCGCCCGAACGACTCGCCTGAACGAGTTCACATGGGCGCCCTCAAACGACCCGCCCGAACGACCCACCCGAACGACCCGCCCGAACGACCCACCCGAACGACCCACCCGAACGAGTTCACACGGGCGCCCTCAAACGACCCGCCCGAACGACCCACCCGAACGACCCGCCCAAACGAGTTCACACGGGCGCCCTCAAACGACCCGCCCGAACGACCGAAACGAACCGACAAGGGAGAGCCGGGCAAACGAGCTGCACGAACGTGCACAAAGCCAACCTCGGGTCACAACTTAGCATTTTTGATACGGCCCTCGCCCGAACGACCCGCCCGAACGAGTTCACACGGGCGCCCTCAAACGACCCGCCCGAACGAGTTCACACGGGCGCCCTCAAACGACCCGCCCGAACGAGTTCACACGGGCGCCCTCAAACGACCCACCCAAACGACCCACCCAAACGACCCGCCCGAACGCGTTCACACGGCAAACGAGCCACACGAACGAGTTTACATGGGCTCCGACACTTGACCAAAACGAAGTCACAAGGGAGATTCGGGAAAACAGGCGGCACGATCGTGCACGAGGCCCACCCCCCTTCACAACTTAGCATTTTTTATACGACCACGTCTGCCCTGGGTGCCCTCACACGACACGACATGACATGACCCGACCCGTTTGCATGGGCACCCACACACAACACGTCCCGACCCGCCCGAACGAAATTTGGGGTTTCCATGGGCGCATGACTCGAACGAAATTTCGGGGTTTCCGTGGGCGCACGACCCGAATGAAGCGACGAGGGAGCATTAGGCAAACGGGCCACACGAACCTGCAAAAGACACACGGGCGGTCACGACTTAGCATTTTTGGCATGCCCACGTTTGCCCGGGCCCCACACACAGCATGACACGGCCTGACTGGCCTTGTGCGAGTCGACCCGACCCGCCCGAACGCGTTTGCACGGGCACCCACACACGACACGACACGACCCGACCCGCCCGAACACGTTTGCACGGGCACCCACACACGACACGACACGACCCGACCCGAACAAAATTTGGGGTTTCCTTATATGCACAACCCGAACGAAATTTGGGGTTTCCATGGGTGCGCGACCCGAACGAAGGCACAAGGCAGCGTCAGGAAAACGGGCCGCACGAACGTGTAGAAGGCACACGGGGGGTCATGAATTAGCATTTTTGGCACTGCCACATGTGCCCGAGCACCCACGCACAACATGACCCAACCCGCCCAAACAAAGGCACGACAAAGCATCGGGCAAACAGGTCGCGCGAACATGCAGAAGGCACACGGGTGGTCATGCCCTAACATTTTTTGCACGGCCACATGTTCCCGAGCACCCACGCGAGGCACGGCACGACCTGACCCCACTCGACTCGCCCGAACGCGTTTGCACGGGCACCCACACACGACACGACCCGACCCGCCCGAACGGAATTTGGGGTTTCCATGTGTGCACGCCCCGAAAAAAATTTGGGGTTTCCATGGGTGCACGACCCGAACGAAGGCCCGAGGGAGCGTCAGGCAAACGGGCTGCACGAATGTACAGAAGGCACACGGGCGGTGACGACTTAGAATTTTTGGCATGGCCACGTGTGCCGGGGCACCCACACACAGCACGACACGACCCGACCGGCCCTGGGCGAGCCGACCCGAATCGCCCGAACGAAATTTGGGGTTTCCATGGGTGTACGACCCGAACAAAGAAGGCACATGGACGGTCATGACTTGGCATTTTCGGCACACCCACGTGTGCCTGCGCACCCCCACACACGGCATGGCACGGGATGACCTGGCCCGCCCAAAGAAAATTTGGGGTTTGAACGGGCGCACGACCCGAACGAAGGCACGAGGGTAGGAATATCTTTGACTCTAATACATAAATATACCTGGGGTAACATGCCCTTAATATCTTCAACATTTTCTTTTGACTCTTTATAACACTTTAACATGTGCTAGGCCTATTTCAATGAGCAAGAAACTCAATGACAAATATATATATATATATATATATATATATATTTATTTATTTATTTATTTTCTTGAATAAATACAAATATCAAAAGTACATTTATGAAGACCGAACCCAGTTACACTTTCTTCAACACCCCCTCTCAACTAGGGAGGTATTCGTAAATCATTACAAGGTGTTTGGCTATTTTTGAATCTTGAATAATTCACATAAGAGAAACTGGATTGGCAACCCATCCGTTAAAGCATCATATTAGCCAAGATTGTTCATAGCAAGGCCTTGACTAACAGCTTTATCTCTCATAATACCAGAGCACAATGTTGGTGAGGCCAATGGCTTATAAACACCTTGGTCATTGTCTCTAAAGGTACATACCCACCCAGGTGTTCCCTGAGTATGACCTTCTAGGACAATTCTTATCTTGGGTTCCCAGCCCTCAAAGAATATCGCTCCTCTTGCCTACTCTTGTCTTGGGTGCCCTACACATCCTCAAAGAGCATCAAATGCCAAATGATTGCCCAATCCTCCCATTATTTCTTGCCAAGTGAAGACAAGAATGTTGTGTCTATCTCTTCCCCTTGATAAGACATGCCCAAGTTTCCTCTGACAAGGAACTTGTCCAAGCTCCTTTGTATTTGGGAACTTGTTAGAACTCCCTCTTAGCTAGGGACTTGTCCATTCATCAACAACGTCTTCTTCGTGGGTCCTTCATTCGCGTGATCTCCTTCTTTCCTTCGATGTCATGAAGTCTTTGTTTGAACTTCTTCTTGGAAGGGTACCGGCCATCGATCACTTTCCCCCCTGGTTTGTCATGTCATTGCTCCCTTCGTGGAAAGTGGCCTTCTTGATATATATCAGGGCCTTTTTGTCATCTAGCTACTCCTTTGTCACCTTGTCTATCCTTCATAACACTTATCACATGGATGCTTAGTTGTACTCGCTTGTTCCCGTACTTTGATTTAGTGGCCCTTCATGTCTTCATTGTGAAATTGCTCTTCATCATGACATATTTGTAGAGTTGAATCGGTTATCTGCACCTTACTATCTCCAAGGCCTTCGTAGGTGTCAAGGGTCCTTTATCTTTTTCTTCCTTTGTCAGAGTTGTCGTGCCTTCTTTCAAGAGATGTTGAGGAATCTTGTCAAATAGTTATTCTTTGTGACCGCGATGTTCTTCATTTTCTTCTTATTGGATTGATTGGTCAACCACCTTATACTCCTTATGAGAGCACTTCTTCATGTTGACCTTTACTCCACTGTAGCACATGCCTCCGAGCATGTCGTTGGCGAAAGAGATCCTTTTATTCTTGATCGTGATTCTATAACTTTTCCCATGACCCAATCAATATATATGGCGACATGACTTAAACTTTGATGCATACATACCTCACCTTGATTATGCTTTTATCATCGCGGCTTTATTTGATAGTTCTCCTCGATTGGTGTAGCCTTTCTTGCTTCATCTGCTCTCGCCTGTATATCATCCTCTCTTGAATCCCATAAATGGGACCCCCAATGAGACCTCTACCCCCTTTGAAATAAGACTTTAAGCAAAGAGGTTGACTTAGTCCTAGGAGGATCTTCCTTCTTTTGCTTCTTGTCGTCTTCTTTCACTTCTTGAGTTACATGAGCTTCTTCCCTTTTTCTCTTGTTGTTGTTGTCCTTCTTAAGTTTAGGAAAATCCCTTTTGTAGCGTCCATACTCTTGGCATCCAAACCGTTCGACTTTGGACATGTAGTGGCCCCAACCAATTTGTTACTTTCCTTGCAAAAGGACACTGAGGTATACTCAGAAGGGGACATATACTTACTTGATAGAGTTTGAGATGTAGTGAACTTGCTTTCTTCTTGAAGACTTGATGGCTTGCCTTCCTTAGATCTTGATGTTGTTCAAGTTGCTTTCTTCAAATGGACTTGCTTGATGACTTGACTCGTAGTGCCTTTCATTCTTCAAGATGGTGTAGCTTGATGTAGGTCCCTCTTTGATTTGTTCTTCTTGTAGGTGCCTTTATACAAGGCGTTTCTTCTTGCTTTGTAGTCTTCCATGAGGAATGATAGATGGTAGACCTTGTCCTTGATGTGATTGAGACTTCTTGGCTTGACGCTTCAACCTTGCGGATGTTCTTGAGATTCCCTTTCCTTGATGTGTCACCTTAGCTCCGATACCGCGTTGAAGAATCTAGGGCAATGGGTTATAGCAGGATTCTTCTAGACTTGATAACAATTTGTGAAGCTCTTTTGCAATTTATCGTGTTATCTTAATCTTCTTCTCTTCTTATTAATGCATGTGTGTTTACTTTCATCAAACTGGTGCCAAAAACATAAGAACAAGAACACAAGATGTTGGCTCTCTGCCAGGAAAAAACCTCTCTCTCTCTCTCTCAGAGAGGAAAACCCTTTCGTAAATTTCCCTCATTGAAGCTTCTTATTGGTCATTGTGAAGCCCTAGACCCTTGACAATAATACCCCCCAAGCACTAGTCGAGTCCTTCCTCCTCTCTGCACTTTGTTTCTTCGGTGCTTCACTCCCCGACACTCTGTCCTTCTTTCAACTTTTGATAGTCCATGGTGGACTAGCTCTAGAAGAGACTCCAACCTTTGATCCTTAGCGAGGTCCTTTACCAATGAAGAAAGCTTCATTCTCTTGACCAACCGAGCCTTTTTCTTGATGTGAGGTTGCAGGCTCGATGTACACCAAGTTTACTGCACCTGGGGCGATTTCCATCGCGACGAGACATGGAAACCCCAAATTTCCTGCACTTGGGATGCTTTCGACAAGGCGGGACATGGAATCCCCGGGTACCCCGCAATTTGGCAACCTTTGTCGAGGAGGGACCGCGAGACCCCATGTCACGCTCCTATCCTAGTGGTAGTATTTCAACCATGCATAAGCGGGTGTGGCACCGCCGTACTTTTTCCTTTTACCAATACTTGAGTACACGGTCTGTGCCTACTTCAACACTCGGTCAATTTTCCAGTAAGTGTTCTTAACAATGCAGCGAAAATAACTTACCATAAATTTATCTTCTTCAATTATTCTTTCAACCTGTCGTGTCGTGTGGTCGTGCTGCACTGGCCCACGGCCTGCACGACACAACTCCACACCTGAACTGCGAACCTGTCCGTCCGAATTTCCCTTCCGCGGCGCCCAAACTCTGCCCGTCGGTGCGGTCCATAGTGAGGGCACATGGCCCGCATGCAGTGCGGCCTGCCTGCCCGGACGGTAACCCGCCCCGCTCTGCCTGTCCGCGCTACCAAGCCCGACCCGCCCTCTGTAATCCGCCCGCCGGTGCAGCCCTCTTACCCGCGTCCTTCTCTTCCTTCCGTTTTCACCCAACTCCTTCCTTCGCACTTGTTCTGCGATGTGGAAGTCTGAGTTCGATGTCCCTTCGTCGAACACCATCCTCCTTACTTATATGCATCCTTTCTCCCAAGGGCCGTGTCTCTCGAGGATAACAAGGGTCGGCTCCATCAACATGCATGCCCGGCTGACCTGCCACATAACCTCGACACGCCCCATTCCAACAAACCGCCACGTCCCTTCGTGTGCACCGTCGCACCCATGGGTCGGCTCCAACACCTCGCCGATTACACACGTCGAACACCTGCCCGCATCCTGACTCGTCCGCACGTGGTCACGTCTTTCATCCGGGCACGCAACAAGGGTCGCTCGCGCGCCTTCGTCGGTGGCTCGCCCATCGTGTAGGTATCAAGGGGTGTGCACCATCCCCAACACGGCACGAGCGACATGGGAACCCCGTGTGTCACGCCCCCAGGCCTACAGTACTCTTTCAGCCGTACTTGGCGAGGTGCGGCGCCACCGAACACTTTCTTTTCACCAATACTTATGTTCATGGACTACGCCTAACCATTAGTCTACTTAGTTTACTTTTCGCAACCAAGTATTATTATGTTTCCTTTATGCCAATGAACACCCATACGCATAGGCAATTATCATTAGCAATTATACATGAAGAACACAATTGCACAGTGTAAAGGGAGGGGCAACTCCCTGAACAATGAGTCTGCCTGAATACAATATATTATTCAACTCTATAATGTTTACGGGGCTTTACAAGTATACTTGGGAAACACCAAGTTTCATACTTAGCCAATTTTACAAATAGGCAACACCTTCGTGTGCCAACCGAGTTCCTTGCCCGAGCTGGGCGGGCGCGCCCTCACACGAGCTACCAACCATACTCGTCGACCGAACCTCGTTTACCGCTGCACGACGGCCGGGTGACCTCACCCGAGTCACCCAGCGTTTCCTATTGCACGACGGGCGGGCGACTTACCCGAGTCACACCACCTCCGTGTTTCTTCTTCCACGACGGGCGGGCGACCTACCCGAGACACCCCGTGTCACACCGAACGGCGGGTGCCTTCCTTACCCACGCCCTCACCCGAGAACCGAACCCTATGTGTATCGTGTGTGCTTGCCCAAGAGCGGGTGCATATATGCCCGCGCCTCTTTTGCGACCTGCTCCACTACTTCGCACTTTTTTCTTGATCACCGAATGCTCATGTTCGAATGTCCATCTTCGAATGAATGCCAAATGCTCCAACGTCTTTCCATATTTATACGAGCGGTTGGGCGAGTCACTGCCCAGGCTGACTCGACCATCGTGTGCCAAAACGCCCTTACACGTCGCAAACTTGCCATCCGATTGCTGGTCGGCAAACAATCCTTCGTTCAAGTCGCCCCAACATGTGAGTCGGCCCGTGGGTTATGCCAAACGCTCCCACGCTATAAACCAACCATCGCTCCACCTCTAATGCACATTATACTTATGTCCCTTCCCACATTTCGGTCGTAGAGTTCGCACTTCACACCGACGGGGAGAAACCGAACCGCAGGTCCTTACACCGCGTTTCCCAGACTTGGGTAGCAATTTTTGTTGTGACGCGAAATGGAAACCCAGTGTGTGTCTGCTG
>CM062817.1:1018071908-1018116908 GCA_031772625.1 Pinus tabuliformis
CCCTACGGCCACCAACACGCAAAGGAGGGAGGTCGAAGCATTCCACCTCGAAATCCTTCTTCCAAATAAGACTAATCGAGCCCACAACCTCTTCTCAGAAATGTCCCCCGACCCTCCACGCCATGCACCGAGGCCACCTAGGAGTCCACCCGCGCCAGCAGCAACGGTGGACCTCGATCACTTGACCACCTGTGGCAACCACAATGTGAAGGCAAAGGAAGGAAACAAATGCAAATCAAGAGGGTCGCTACACAATACAAGAACACATATCCAAACAGAAGGAGGGATAAGGCAGCTCCGCACCCCATGCACCCTACGTATAGGCAACCTAGGGGATTTCCCACAGCTTTACCGACCAGATGATGAATAACTTTCCCCTACGGCCACCTCCATGCAAAGGAGGGAGGTCGAAGCTTTCCACCTCGAAATCCTTCTTCCAAATAGCCCCCACCATCGATGACTATAGTAGCAAGCCTCCTCCCCATTGGACCACAAGCCCATACACAATTGAAACAACAAATGCCCATAAACGCTGTGACTTAACATTTCCAACCGCAAAAGCCTGCCACGCACGCAAGATGCAAGGGAAAAGCCGACCCCTCGATCAAACATATGGGCCAACACATCTATCAAAACCTCAAAGCCAACGCAACCACGAACGATGTGCACTTTGAAAGGAATGCCAACCCTTGACTTTACAACAAGGAGAACAACACCTCACATCACCCGATGGAAAAAGCAAGCAAGAGGGAGGGTAGGTGGTTTACAACTGACCCAAGGCCATCATTCAGGCAAACCCGAAAACACAACTCGATCACCAACCCACCTTTCACGCGGAAAGAAAGCCTACCGCTGATATCATGGGAAGGGGCACGAGGGGACCAGGACGAGCCAGGGAGCCACACAAAAAAAGCCCATATAGCTCCAAGAACTTCGAGAGCGGAAGGGGAATTGTTCACATATGCCTCTCGGGCCGAGCCTGGCCAACATTACCGCTCATGTGCTACCGAGTGGGGATGGAGTGAAGACGAAAATCGGCCGCCCTACAAATGACCCAAGGCCATCGTTCAGGCAAATCCGAAAATACAACTCGATCACCAACCCACCTTTCACACGGAAATAAAACCTATCGCTGGTATCATCTAGAGGGGCACGCGGGGACCAGGACGAGCCAAGGAGCCACACCACAATAGCCCATATAGCTCCAAGAACTTGGAGAGCGGAAGGGGAATTATTCACATATGCCTCCCAGGCCGAGCCTGGCCAAGATCACCACTCATGCGCTACCGAGTGGGGATGGAGAGAAGATGAAAATCGCCCGCCCTACAAACAACCCAAGGCCATCGTTCAAGCAAACTCGAAACCACAACTCGATTACCAACCCACCTTTCACACGGAAAGAAAACCTGTCACTGGTATCATCTGGAGGGGCACGCGGGGACCACGACGAGCCACGGAGCCACACCACAACAGCCCAAAGTGTTCCAAGAACTTGGAGAGCGGAAGGGGAATTGTTCAAATATGCCTCCTAGGCCGAGCTTGGCTAGCATTACCGCTCATGCGCTACCGAGTGGGGATGGAGAGAAGATGAAAATCGACGGCCCTACAAATGACCCAAGGCCATCATTCAGGCAAACATGAAAACACAACTCGATTACCAACCCACCTTTCACACGGAAAGGAAACCTGTCGCTGGTATCATTTGGAGGGGCACGCGGGGACCGAGACGAGCCAGGGAGCCACACCACAACAGCCCATACAGTTCCAAGAACTTGGAGAGTGGAAGGGGAATTGTTCACATATGCCTCCCAGGCTGAGCCTGGCCAACATTACCACTCATGCGCTACCGAGTGGGGATGGAGTGAAGATGAAAATCACCCGCCCTACAAACGACCCAAGGCCTTCGTTTAGGAAAACGCGAAAACACAACTCAATTACCAACCCACCTTTCACACGGAAAAGAAACCTGTCGCTGGTATCTTCTGAAGGGGCACGTGGGGACCAAGACGAGCCAGGGAGCCACACAACAACAACCCATACAGCTCCAAGAACTTGGAGAGCAGAAGGGGAATTGTTCACATATTCCTCCCAGGCTGGGCCTAGCCAACATTACCGCTCATGCACTACCAAGTGGGGATGGAGAGAAGATGAAAATCGCCCGCCCTACAAACGACCCATGGCCATCGTTCAGGAAAACGTGAAAACACAACTCAATTACCAACCCACCTTTCACACGGAAAGGAAACCTGTCGCTGGTATCATCTGAAGGGGCACGTGGGGACCAAGACGAGCTAGGGAGCCACACAACAATAGCCCATACAGCTCCAAGAACTTGGAGAGCAGAAGGGGAATTGTTCACATATGCCTCCCAGGCCGAGCCTGGCCAAAATTACAGCTCATGCGCTACCGAGTGGGGATGGAGAGAAGATGAAAATCGCCCGCCCTACAAACAACCCAAGGCCATCATTCACGCAAATGCGAAAAAACAACTCAATTACCAACCCGCCTTTCACACGGAAAGGAAACCTGTCACTGGTATCATCTGAAGGGGTTCGCGGGGACAAGGATGAGCCAAGGAGCCACACAACAACAGCCCATACAGCTCCAAGAACTTGGAGAGCAGAAGGGGAATTGTTCACATATGCCTCCCAGGCCGAGCCTGGCCAAAATTATAGCTCATGTGCTACCGAGTGGGGATGGAGAGAAGATGAAAATCGCCCGCCCTACGAATGACCCAAGGCCATCGTTCAGGAAAACGCGAAAACACAAATCAATTACCAACCCACCTTTCACACAGAAAGGAAACCTGTCACTGGTATCATCTGAAGGGGCACGCGGGGACCAAGACGAGCCAAGGAGCCACACCATAACAGCCCATACAGCTCCAAGAACTTGGAGAGGGAAAGGGGAATTATTCACATATGCCTCCCAGGTCGAGCCTGGCCAACATTACCGCTCATGCGCTACCGAGTGGGGATGGAGAGAAGATGAAAATCGCCTACCCTACAAACGACCCAAGGCTATCGTTTAGGGAAACGCGAAAACACAACTCAATTACCAACCCACCTTTCACACGGAAAGGAAACCTGTCGCTGGTATCATCTGAAGGGGCACACGGGGACCAAGACGAGCCAGGGAGCCACACCACAACAGCCCATACAGCTCCAAGAACTTGGAGAGCGGAAGGGAAATTGTTCACATATGCCTCCCAGGCCGAACCTGGCCAAAATTACCGCTCATGCGCTACCGAGTGGGGATGGAGAGAATAGGAAAATCGACCGCCCAAAAAACGACCCAAGGCCATCGTTCAGGCAAACGCGAAAACACAACTCAATTACCAACCCACCTTTCACACGGAAAGAAAACTTGTCGCTCGGATCATATGGAATTTGAATGGGCCCCCGCATGACCGAAACGAAGGAGCAAGGGAGAGCTAGGGAAAGGAGCAGCAAGAACATGCACAAAGCCAACCTTGGATCACAACTTAGCATTTTTCATACGAGCTCGTTGGCCCGTGTGCACCCTCGCCCGAACGAATTCGCATTGGCGCTCGAACGACCGAAACGAAGCGACAAGGGAGAGCCGGGCAAACAAGCTGCACGAACGTGCACAAAGCCAACCTCGGGTCACAACTTAGCATTTTTGATACAGGCTCGTTCGCCCGGGCGCGCCCTCGCCCGAACGACCCGCCCAAACGAGTTCACACGGGCGCCCTCAAACGACCCGCCCGAACGATTTTGCATGGGTGCCCGAATGA
This sequence comes from Pinus tabuliformis, assembly GCA_031772625.1. Lineage (NCBI taxonomy): Eukaryota > Viridiplantae > Streptophyta > Pinopsida > Pinales > Pinaceae > Pinus > Pinus tabuliformis. The sequence continues at coordinate 1,018,075,666 of CM062817.1, forward strand.
CCGAAACGAAGCGACAAGGGAGAGCCGGGAAAACGAGTTGCACGAATGTGCACAAAGCAAACCTCGGGTCACAACTTAGCATTTTTGATACGGGCTCGTTTGCCCAGGTGTGCCCTCGCCCGAACGACCCGCCCGAACGAGTTCACACGGGCGCCCTCAAACGACCCGCCCGAACGACCGAAACGAAGCGACAAGGGAGAGCCGGGAAAATGATCTGCACGAACATGCATAAAGCCAACCTTGGGTCACAACTTAGCATTTTTGATACGGGCTCATTCACCCAGGCGCGCCCTCGCCCGAACGACCCGCCCGAACGAGTTCACACGGGCGCCCTCAAACGACCCGCCCGAACGACCGAAACAAAGCGACAAGGGAGAGCCGGGCAAACGAGCTGCACGAACGTGCACAAAGCCAACCTCGGGTCACAACTTAGCATTTTTTATACGGGTGCACCCTCACCAGAATGACCCGCACGAACGCGTTCACGCGGGCGACCTCAAACGACCCGCCCGAACGACCGAAATGAAGCGATAAGGGAGAGCCGGGAAAACGAGCTGCACGAACGTGCACAAAGCAAACCTCGGGTCACAACTTAGCATTTTTGATACGGGCTCGTTCGCCTGGGCGCGCCCTCGCCCGAACGAGTTCACGCGGGCGCCCTCAAACGACCCGCCTGAACGACCCAAACGAAGCGACAAGGGAGAGCCGGGCAAACGAGTTGCACGAACGTGCACAAAGCCAACCTCGGGTCACAACTTAACATTTTTGATACGGGCGCACCCTCGCCCGAACGACCCACACGAACGAGTTCACGCGGGTGCCCTCAAACGACCCGCCCGAACGACCGAAACGAAGCGACAAGGGAGAGTCGGGAAAACGAGCTGAACGAACATGCACAAAGCTAACCTCGGGTCACAACTTAGCATTTTTGATACGGGCTCGTTCGCCCGGGCGCGCCCTCGCCCGAACGACCCTCCCGAACGAGTTCACGCGGGCGCCCTCAAAGGACCAGCCCAAATGACCCAAACGAAGCGACAAGGGAGAGCTGAGCAAACGAGCTGCACGAACATGCACAAAGCCAACCTCGGGAGACAACTTAGCATTTTTTATACGGGCTCGTTCACTCGGGCGCGCCCTCGCCCGAACGCGTTCACACGGGCGCCCTCAAACGACCCGCCTGAACGACCGAAACGAAGCGACAAGGGAGAGCCGGGCAAACGAGCTGCACGAGCGTGCACAAAGCCAACCTCGGGTCACAACTTAGCATTTTTGATACGGGCGCGCCCTCGCCCGAATGACCCACACGAATGAGTTCACACAGGCGCCCTCAAACGACCGCCCCAACGCCCGAAACGAAGTGACGAGGGAGAGCCAGGAAAACGAGCTGCACGAACCTGTAGAAAGCCAACCTCGGGTCACAACTTAGCATTTTTGGTACGGGCTCGTTCACCCAGGCGCGCCCTCGCCCGAACGAGTTCACGTGGGTGCCCTCAAACAACCCGCCCGAATGACCCAAACGAAGCAACAAGGGAGAGTCGGGCAAACGAGCTGCACGAACGTGCATAAAGTCAACCTCGGGTCACAACTTAGCATTTTTGATACGGGCTCGTTTGCCCGGGCGCGCCCTCGCCCGAACGAGTTCACGCGGGCACCCTCAAACGACCCGCCCGAACGACCCAAACGAAGCGACAAGGGAGAGCCGGGCAAACGAGCTGCACGAACATGCACAAAGCCAACCTCTAGTCACAACTTAGCATTTTTGATACGGGCTAGTTCGCCCGGGCGCGCCCTCGCTCGAACCACCCGCTTGAACGAGTTCAAACGGGCACCCTCAAACGACCCGCCCGAACGACCCAAACGAAGCGACAAGGGAGATCCGGGCAAACAAGCTGCACGAACGTGCACAAAGCCAATCTCGGGTCACAAATTATCATTTTTGATACAGGCTCATTTGCCCGTGCACGCCCTCGCCCGAACGACCAGCTCGAATGAGTTCACACGGCGCCCTCAAACGACCCGCCCGAACGAGTTCACACGGCGCCCTCAAACGACCCGCCCGAACGATTTCGCATGGGCGCCCGAACGACCGAAACGAAGCGACAAGGAAGAGCCGGGCAAACGAGCAGCACGAACGTGCACAAAGCCAACCTCGGGTCACAACTTAGCATTTTTGATACGGGCTCGATCGCCCGGGCGCGCCCTCGCCCAAACGACCCGCCTGAACAAGTTCACACGGGCGCCCTCAAACGACCCGCCTGAACGATTTTGCATGGGCACCCGAACGACCGAAACGAACTGACAGGGGAGAGCCAGGCAAACGAGCTGCATGAACGTGCACAAAGCCAACCTCGGGTCACAACTTAGCATTTTTGATACGGTCTCGTTCGCCCGGGCGCGCCCTCGCTCGAGCGAGTTCACACGGGCGCCCACAAACGACACGCCCGAACGATTTTGCATGGGTGCCCGAACGACCGAAACAAACTGACAAGGGAGAGCCGGGCAAACGAGCTGCACGAACGTGCACAAAGCCAACCTCGGGTCACAACTTAGCATTTTTCATATGGCCCTCGCCCAAACGACTCGCCCGAACGAGCTCACACGGGCGCCCTCAAATGACCCGCCCGAACGAGTTCACACGGGTTCCCTCAAACGACCACCTGAACGATTTTGCATGGGCGCCCGAATGACCGAAACGAACCGACAAGGGAGATTTGGGCAAACGAGCTGCATGAACATGCACAAAGCCAACCTCGAGTCACAACTTAGAATTTTTTATATGACCCTCGCCTGAACGACCCGCCAAACGAGTTCACACGGGCGCGCTCAAACGACCCGCCTGAATGAGTTCACACGAGCGCCCTCAAACGACCCACCCGAACGACCCGCCCGAACGAGTTCACGCGGGCGCCCTCAAACGACCCACCCGAACGACTCGCCCGAACGAGTTCACATGGGTGCCCTCGAACGACCCCCCCGAATGATTTTTCATGGGCGCCCGAACGACCGAAACTGTAACGCCCTCGCGACTTCGGCAAGTGCGCGAAGGGCAAAACACCTTCACACGACGGTTAGACAACAAAGTGACCCGGGCAGGGCGACCCGTGCACGACAGGTGGGCGACCCGGGCGGGCGACCCGTGGGCGACTCGTGCACGATGGGCGGGCAACCCGGGCGAGCGACCCGTGGGCGACCTGCACACGACGGGCGGGCGACCCGTGGGTGACCCACACCCGATGGGCAGATGACCCGACCGACGGACAACGTGGATGGATAGCGCGGTTGTGTGGAGCGCGGGTATGACAGCAGCGGGCACGATTCAGCAAAGGCGGGCGCGGTTCAACGACAGCGAAGGTACGGTGCGAAGGAAGGGCGACCCGGGCACGATGGGCGGGTGCCCCTTCACATGATGGGCGGCAACAATGCGACGAACGACAGCAACCGGGCAGAGTGCGATGAAAGGGCGAGCTATAATGCGACGTTCCAAAGTCGCATATGTAACTTAAGGAAAATATGCGATGGAGTGAGGAAGCTTTATATTAGGCGTAGGGAGGCCTTGAACTTGGGAAAAGGCCGACCTACCAAATAATAAAGCAAGGGCTCCTAACATGTTTTAGGGGGACGGCTTGAGAGCTTGACACCCCTCCATCGAATGGATAGCCAGCGTATATATTGGCAGCGCAGAGGCTTCATTTCATCATCAAGCACTTCGCTCTCTCTCTACATTCGATCTAGAGGTAAAGAGGATGCAGCAAGAAGTGCGCATCTCTCATGCGCATAAGAGAAGTGCGCAATTTTACCAAGGGACTGTTTGTGGGACGACGGTGGAGAATCGAATTGGAGGAGTTCTGGTGGCTCGGGTGAGCACGCTCCTACCAAGAGAGGTTGGCATTGGATTGTAAAAAGGTTGTCTATGCCTATATTGTAAAAGATTCTAAGTGTTCGCCGAGGACATTTCCCGGCACACTTGTATGTATTATTGAAGAATTTCATAATATATTGATATCGGGCGAACTTGTATGGGAGTTGCCCCTCCCTCTATAATCGTGCGCAATCATTATGTTCATGGTTTAATTGCATATTGATTATGAATGTGTATGAAGATTAATGCATTTTACTTAACTGAGAAAGACGAATTAAGTATGTTTATGTGAAAGGCGTAGTCCATGTGTGAAAGTATTAAAAAAAAGAAAGTACACGGTGGTGCCGCACCTCGCTAGACACGGTTGGAAGACTACCGTAGGCTTGGGGGCGTGACATAAACGAACCGACAAGGGAGAGACGGGCAAACGAGCTGCACGAACGTGCACAAAGCCAACCTTGGGTCACAACATATAATTTTTGATACGGCCCTCGCCCGATGGAGCTCACACGGGAGCCCTCAAACGACCCGCCCGAATGACCCACCCGAACGACCCGCCCGAACGAGCTCACACGGGTGCCCTCAAACGACCCGTCCGAACAACCCACCCGAACAACCCGCCCGAACGCGTTCACACGGGCACCCTCAAACGACCCGCCCGAACGATTTTTCATGGCCGCCTGAACGACCGAAACGAACCGACAAGGGAGAGTCGGGCAAACGAGCTGCACGAACATGCACAAAGCCAACCTCAGGTCACAACTTAGCATTTTTGATACAGCCCTCGCCCGAACGACCCGCCCGAATGAGCTCACACGGGTGCCAACAAACGACCCTCCCGAACGAGTTCACACGGGCGCCCTCAAACGACCCGCCCGAACGATTTTGCATGGGCACTCGAACGACCGAAACGAACCGACAAGGGAGAGCCGGACAAATGAGCTGCACGAAAGTGCACAAAGCTAACCTCGGGTCACAACTTAGCATTTTTGATACGGCCCTCGCCCGAACGACCCGCCGAACGAGTTCACACGGGCACCCTCAAACGACCCGCCCGAACGAGTTCACACGGGCGCCCTCAAACGACCCGCCCGAACGAGTTCACACGGGCACCCTCAAACGACCCGCCCGAACGACCCGCCCGAACGACCCACCCGAACGACCCGCCCGAACGACCCACCCGAACGACCCGCCCGAACGAGTTCACACGGGCGCCCTCAAACGACCCGCCCGAACGACCCACCCGAACGACCCGCCCTGACGAGTTCACACGGGCGCCCTCAAACGACCTACCCGAACGACCCACCCGAACAACCCGCCCGAATGAGTTTACACGGGTGCCCTCAAACGACCCGCCCGAACGATTTTTCATGGGCGCCTGAACGACCGAAACGAACCGACAAGGGAGAGACGGGAAAACAAGCTGCACGAACATGCACAAAGCCAACCTCGGGTCACAACCTAGCATTTTTGATGCGACCCTCGCCTGAACGACCCGCCCGAACAAGTTCACATGAGCGCCCTCAAACGACCCACCCGAACGACCCACCCGAATGACCCGCCCGAACGAGTTCACACGGGCGCCCTCAAACGACCCGCCTGAACGACTGAAACGAACCGACAAGGGAGAGCCGGGCAAACGAGCTGCACGAACGTGCACAAAGCCAACCTCGGGTCACAACTTAGCATTTCTGATACGGCCCTCGCCCGAACGAGTTCACACGGGCACCCTCAAACGACCCGCCTGAACGACCCACCCGAACGACCCGCCCGAACGAGTTCACACGGGCGCCCTCAAATGACCCGCCCGAACGATTTTTCATGGGCGCCCGAACGACCGAAACGAACCGACAAGGGAGAGCCGGGAAAACGAGCTGCACGAACGTGCACAAAGCCAACCTCGGGTCACAACTTAGCATTTTTGATACGGCCCTCGCCCGAACGAGTTCACCCGGGCGCCCTCAAACGACCCGCCCGAACGACCCACCCGAACGACCCGCCCGAACGAGTTCACACGGGCGCCCTCAAACGACCCGCCCGAACGACCCACTCGAACGACCCGCCCGAACAATTTTTCATGGGCGCCCGAACGACTGAAACGAACCGACAAGGGAGAGCCGGGCAAACGAGCTGCACGAACATGCACAAAGCCAACCTCGGGTCACAACTTAGCATTTTTGATACGGCCCTCGCCCGAACGACTCGCCCGAATGAGTTCACACGGGCGCCCTCAAATGACCCGCCCGAACGACCCACCCGAACGACCCGCCCGAACGAGTTCACACGGGCGCCCTCAAACGACCCGCCCGAACGACCCACTCGAACGACCCGCCCGAACGAGTTCACATGGGCGCCCTCAAACGACCCGCCCGAACGACCCACCCGAACGACCCGCCCGAACGAGTTCACACGGGCGCCCTCAAACGACCCGCCCGAACGACCCACCCGAACGAGTTCACACGGGCGCCCTCAAACGACCCGCCCGAACGACCGAAACGAACCGACAAGGGAGAGCTGGGCAAACGAGCTGCACGAACGTGCACAAAGCCAACCTCGGGTCACAACTTAGCATTTTTGATACGGCCCTCGCCCAAATGACCCGCCCGAACGAATTCACACAGGCGCCCTCAAACGACCCGCCCGAACGACCCACCCGAACGACCCGCCCGAACGAGTTCACACGGGCGCCCTCAAACGACCCGCCCGAACGATTTTTCATGGGCGCCCGAATGACCGAAACTATCACGCCCCCAAGCCTATGGTAGTCTTTCAACCATGTCTGGCTGGGTGTGGCACCACCCTACACTTTCTTTTTAACAATACTCATGCACATGGACTACGCCTTACCACATTAACATACTTAATTCATCTTTCTCAATTAAGTAAAATGCATTAATCTTCATACACATTCATAATCAATATGCAATTAAACCGAGAACATAACAATTGCACACAATTATAGAGGGAGGGGCAACTCCCGAACAAGTCCGCTCGATAATAATATATTATGAAAGATTTCAATAATACATCATACAAGTGTGCCTGGCAAAATCCAAGACCAACACTTAGAATTATTTACAACAAGGCAAGACAGCCTTTTACATACACATTTGTGCACCTTTTCCAAAGAGCGGGTACCCACACGGGTCACCAAGACGCTCATACAATCCTGCCCAAATCCCGTGTACAAATCTTCCTCAACCGAGGCAATACTTCACATAACCAAGCCTTAAGATATGCGAGATCTCCTTAACCTTCATGCGCATGAGATATGCGCATATCTCAAGACTTTCGCACTTCCCTCTTGTCCTTATGCGAAGGAGAGCAAGTTAAGTTCGATGATGAATGAAGCTCCATGCTCCATCAATATATACGCTCTCCTCATGTGATTTAAGGGGGGCGTGCACCACTCATGGCCGACCCCATCATTACACATGTAAGCCCACGTATATGTATTATTTTATTCTTATTATTTTAATTAACCACATGTATGCGTACAAGCCTCCATATATATGTTTATGTGCTCATTTGGAGAGGGGTGTCCAGCCTTAAGGCCGACCCCGATATCCTCCGCTCAACGCCCATAACCACATATTAATCCGTCAGCTTCGCCTCTTATTCTAGTCCTCAACGCGTGGGTATAATCTGCTTTCACCCTCACATTATTTCGCACTAAGTGTAAAATCACAGTTCGTTGTTCGTCGCAATCAGCTCGCTGTTTTGTCGCAGGGTCGAGTCGCCCCCCCATCGTGCACGGGTCGCCCGCCGGGGCGCCCGCCCATCATTCACGGGTCGCCCGCCCGAGGCCCTCGCCCATCGTTCACGGGTCGTCCGCCCGGGGCGCCCGCCCATCGTTCACGGGTCGCTTACCAGGGCGCCCGCCCATTGTTCCGCCGTGCCCGCTGTTATATCCACGCTCACCTGCGCTCATCAGCTCGCCGCTCCGTCGGTTGACTCGCCTGTACATCGCAGACCCGCACCCATCAGCTCGTCGCACCGCCGGGTGACTTGATCATGCAGACCCGCGCTCCTCAACTCGTCGCCCTGCCGGGTGACTCGCCCGTGCAAGCCCGCGCCCGCCAACTCGTCATGCCGCCGGGTGACTCGTCCGTTTGTTAACTCATCGGGTGACCCGCCCATGTAGACCCGCACCCATCGTGCACGAGGCGCCCACCCGTCGTGCTAGGGCACCCGCCCACCGTCGTGTGTGCCTACCCCGGGTCGTGTCCACCGCCTGACCGTCGTGTGAAGGGGCGCTCGCTCGTTGCGCACCTACCCGAGTCGCGAGGGCCTTACATTCTCCTCCACCCGAAATCGTTGTCGTCCTCGACAACATACCATCTCGGTAGCTCTCCACCAAGATCAACATCAACGGGAAGTCATCTCAATCACCATATGTCATCCTCATGTGAACTGCTGCCATGATACTCCAACACAATGCCAACATATCTCTGCGCACTACTAGCTCCCATGTCTGAACTAGTTGGGTAGCTAATCCAACTATCACGCCCAAATGATGAGAATGCACATCCTCATGCCACCATCGGTCGTTCCTCAAAGCATCCTGTCACATCGTCGACTCATCAAGAATCAATCCCCACAATCCATGCTCAGGTCCATGAAAAATCCATCCATCTCATCTGCAACATGCTTTCCATGGTGTTTTGGTGTTAATGTGCTACAAGTGATCAGCCACATCTATCCCAACATCATCATGTGCGTAAAGTAGTTGAGTCTCAGCTCAACCCATCATCATCGTAACTCCATCGCTCCAAAGTGTCTCATATCGATCCTTCACATCAAGTCACCCTTCCAAGCCATGCCCATACATGTACTTTGGAAGTATGCATCCCATACTACATCAAAGTCTCCCGACCTCGGCTCCTCAATGCTTCAAATCCTCTAAGTCCACCATGTATGAAGTCTCCCAAAGTCACAACGATCTCATGTCATCATGAGCTCCTCCACCAAAGGTCCACCAAGACTATCTCTTGGTCTCGGCCATGAGAAGTCCATATAAGCATCATCATCACGAGTCCCTTCCATCACAGCTCCTCCACCAAGGTGTCCATCAAGACTATCTCTTGGTCTCGGCCATGAGAAGTCCACCCAAGGGTGTGCCATTCAATCTGTCCATGAGTCATGCCGGCACTTAGCCATGTGGCTAAAGCATGACCCAATCATCCACAACGATCATCAAGTTCCACCCTTGTCACGAGCCTTTGTACCTTCAACCATAAGGTCACAAGTAGCCCCAACAAGCTCCGCAGTAATCGACAATCCTTGCTTCTTCATACAAGGTCCCATCATAGTCATCCATGGTAAGATGTCTCCTTGCTTAGGCAAGCTGATCTTGCCCTCTCCTACACATGATCCATCTACCAAATGTCCAAATGAAACACAAGTATCCATACTTACTTTATCAATATGAGGCTCCTCCATATGAGTGACCTCACCCATCCATATCGATAAGCTGCATGATCCTGGGTCAACTTGATCACCTTCAAGTTCTGCCTCCATCGAGTCCTCATCATCACATGGTCATTCCATATGAGTATCTTCGTCCATCATGACTTCCTCTTCCTGGTCTGCAACTTCATCTTGTTTCATTGCTTGATTGATTTGAAGAAGTCCTTCTCGTCCAAGCATCACATCAATGCCATCTGTATTTATCACTACGAAGTTCAGCTGACCTCTACATCCTTCCATCTGTACAGGTACATCTTGTATCGAGCCTACTGCCAAATTCCACGAGGTTATTTCCCAGTTCTCCATAGTAGATATCAGCCCCACTTCTTCTACTAACCGTGCTGATATAAGGTTATATGTGCCACCTGTGTTTGCCAACGCTTGAACATCTCTGCCACAAATCTTCAAGTTTACAAGATCTCGGTTGTTCTCCATAACCTTATCTTCACCTGTCACTTCCTATCAACTGCCACGAGTAACCTTTGCTCTGATACCACCTTTACTTCGGTAAAGGTGTGTAGTAGCTTCAATATTGGATCAGCTGCTCTGATACCACCTGTCACGCCCCCAAGCCTACGGTAGTCTTTCAACCGTGTCTGGCGGGGTGCGGCACCACCCTGCACTTTCTTTTTAACAATACTCATGCACATGGACTACGCCTTTCCACATTAACATACTTAATTCATCTTTCTCAATTAAGTAAAATGCATTAATCTTCATACACGTTCATAATCAATATGCAATTAAACCGAGAACATAACAATTGCACACAATTATAGAGGGAGGGGCAACTCCCGAACAAGTCCGCCCGATAATAATATATTATGAAAGATTTCAATAATACATCATACAAGTGTGCCTGGCAAAATCCAAGACCAACACTTAGAATTATTTACAACAAGGCAAGACAACCTTTTACATAAACATTTGTGCACCTTTGCCAAAGAGCGGGTACCCACACGGGTCACCAAGACGCTCATACAATCCTGCCCAAATCCCGTGTACAAATCTTCCTCAACCGAGGCAATACTTCACATAACCAAGCCTTAAGATATGCGAGATCTCCTTAACCTTCATGCGCATGAGATATGCGCATATCTCAAGACTTTCGCACTTCCCTCTTGTCCTTATGCGAAGGAGAGCAAGTGAAGTTCGATGATGAATGAAGCTCCATGCTCCATTAATATATACGCTCTCCTCATGTGATTTAAGGGGGGGGTGCACCACTCATGGCCGACCCCATCATTACACATGTAAGCCCACGTATATGTATTATTTTATTCTTATTATTTTAATTAAACACATGTATGCGTACAAGCCTCCATATATATGTTTATGTTCTCATTTGGAGAGGGGTGTCCAGCCTTAAGGCCGACCCCCATATCCTCTGCTCAACGCCCATAACCACATATTAATCTGTCGGCTTCGCCTCTTATGCTAGTCCTCAACGCGTGGGTGTAATCTGCTTTCACCCTCGCATTATTTCGCACAAAGTGTAAAATCACAGTTCGCTATTCGTCGCAATCAGCACGTTGTTTTGTCGCAGGGTCGGGTCGCTCACCCGAGTCGCCCGCCCATCATGCACGGGTCACCCGCCGGGGCGCCCGCCCATCGTTCACGGGTCGCTCGCCCAGGGCGCTCGCCCATCGTTCACGGGTCGCCTGCCCGGGGCACCCGTCCATCGTTCACGGGTCGCCTGCCGGGGTGCCTGCCCATTGTTCCGTCGTGCCCGCTATTATATCCAGGCTCGCCCGCGCTCATCAGCTCGCTGCTCCGTTGGTTGACTCGCCTGTACATCGCAGACCCGCGCCCATCAGCTCGTCGCACCGCTGGGTGACTTGCCCGTGCAGAGCCGCGCTCCTCAACTCATCGCCCCGCTGGGTGACTCGCCTGTGCAGGCCTGCGCCCGCCAACTCATCATGCCACCGGGTGACTCGTCCGTTTGTTAACTCGTCGGGTGACCCGCCCGTGTAGACCCATGCCCATCGTGCACGGGGCACCCGCCCATCGTGCAAGGGCGCCTTCCCACCATCGTGTGTGCCTACCCCGGGTCGTGTCCACCACCCGACCGTCGTGTGAAGGGGCGCTCGCTAGTCGCGCACCTACCCGAGTCGCGAGGGCCTTACAGAAACGAACCGACAAGGGAGAGCTGGGAAAACGAGCTGCACGAATGTGCACAAAGCCAACCTCGGGTCACAACTTAGCATTTTTGATACGGCCCTCGCCCGAACGACCCGCCCGAATGAGTTCACACGGGCGCTGTAACTCCCTCGCGACTTGGGCAAGTGCGCGACGGGAAAAACATCTTCACACGACAGTCAGACAACAAAGCGACCCGGGCAGGGCGACCCGTGCACGACGGGCGAGCGACCCGTGGGCGACCGGTGCACGACGGGCGGGTGACCCGGGAGGGCGACCCATGGGCGACCCGTGCACGACGGGCGGGCGACCTGGGCGAGCGACCCGTGGGCAACCCGTGCACGACGGCGGGCGACCCGTGCACGGTGAGCCGGCAGACATACACAACGAGCCGAGCTGCGGGTGCGGTCATCCGAGCTGGCGAACAGGCACGGAAAGTCAAGGTTCGGTGCGAGCTGCGGACAGGGCGAGCTGGTGCGGCGGACAAGGCAGACAGATGAGCTGGTGCGGCAGACAGAAGGGCGACCCGTGGGCGACCCGCACCCGATGGGCAGATTACCCGAGCGACGGACAACGCGGATGGACAGCGCGGTTGTGTGGAGCGCGGGTATGATAGCAGCGGGCATGATTCAACAAAGGCGGGCGCGGTTCAACGGCAGCGAGGGCACGGTGCGAAGGAAGGGCGACCCGGGCACGATGGGCGGGAGCCCCTTCGCACGACGGGTGGCAGCAATGCGACGAACGACAGCGACCGGGCAGAGTGCGACGAAAGGGCGAGCTGTAATGGGACGTTCCAAAGTCGCATATGTAACTTAAGGAAAGTATGTGATGGAGTGTGGAAGCTTTATATTGGGCGTAGGGAGGCCTTGTACTTGGGCAAAGGCCGACCTACCAAATAATAAAGTAAGGGCTCCTAACATGTTTTAGGGGGTCAGAGTGAGAGCTTGACACCCCTCCATCGAATGGATAGCCAGCGTATATATTGGCAGCGCAGAGGCTTCATTTCATCATCAAGCACTTCGCTCTCTCTCTACATTCGATCCAGAGGTAAAGAGGACGCAGCAAGAAGTGCGCATAAGAGAAGTCCGCAGTTTTACCAAGGGAATGTTTGTGGGACGACGGTACATGTTAAAAGGCAGTTTGGTGCGGAATCAAATTGGAGGAGTTCTGGTGGCTCGGGTGAGTGTTGGAGAGGTAAATCCCCTCTACGGATAGAGGTGATCCCTACTAGCCCAGAATGGGACTAGCAACAATCAAACAATGCTACTGTGCAGGTTCCTAATTGCAATTAAAGAAGAGGTAAAGAACACCTACTTGGATTCCAACGCTATCGTTTGATGAAGAGATGCCGCTATCACTCCTTCGCTCTGGCCGGTCACGATCTTCCACGATCTCCGTGAATAGATACCTGCACACACGAAGAGACAGACAAACACAAGCGTGAAATCTAATAAAAGCAATTATACATCAGTCAGAAAGGATGTAATTCACATTAACCATTGCAACGAAAAATGAGAATGGAACCATAACAGTAGTCATCTATTATTAAATCAATAACAGAGAAAGGTACAACCAATGTTCTGACGCTGAGTCCTTCTCTCGAGGGTCCAGCCAACAAATCTCTTAAGCATTCACCCTTGGAGGTAAGTTCTCCCAATACAAAAAGCTCTCTCTCACACAAGCAATACTCACAACCTTCCTTGAGCTTCCTCTAACAAAACCACACTTGTCACACCAACTACCTACTAACAACAGCAATCCAAGCACTATGAATTCCACACTATCCAAACTATTCCCACTAGCTGCTCATGGTAATGGTGGAGGTTTAAGTAGAGAAGGAGTCTCCATGAATGGTGGGAGGACAAGCTTATCTTCAAGGAAGGTGGTTCTAAATGACGAACAGACATGCCATAGAAAGGAGGGTGACACTCACAAGGCTAACAACCAGACCTGGAACCATCTGGAAGGCTGGCTGTTGGAACAAATTCGCGCAAAATGGATCAGCGCGGGTACAACACTGAACTGACGCGCTGACAGCGCATCACAATAACAGTGGAGGATGCGTCAGTGCGGCTTGATACTTTGATAGGCTGCGCTAGCGCACAAAATTCGACCAGCGCGGGAAACCCGTGTGCTTCCGCACTGGCAGTGCACCAATAACACTGTAAGCCGCCCGTCAGCGCGGTTATTTTAATAACAGACTGGCTGATGCAGTAAACTTTGGAAAAGTGGGTCATTTGGCTAGTTCCAGAGAGCATGAGCATGGTGCATTTGATTTCATGAGACATTAGGGAGACTGACAGGGAGACAGTGACAAATTACTGCGTAACAAATGCCCCCTAAAGCATGAGACCCGAGAGAGTGGGAGGGGTGAAATGCTTTACAAAACTGCTGAACTGGAACACCACCAAGAAGGACCTGCATGAATGTACAACTGATATCTCGATCACATGTAGTCTAGGCATGGGTGCAGCCATCCAAAATACATACGAAGAAGGTCTGTGGTATGGACGCAGCCACCCAGCTGAAGAGACCATAAAGATAAGAGGGTATGGTCGCAGCCATCCCAAAGACTCAGGTATGGGCGCAGCCATCCATCAACGAGTCATGCAATAAAAATCCACAAAATCGCAGCCTGGTTCACAACAGACAAAAACCAGGGTCTTGCACTCCATCCCAACCTGAACAAAGTACAAGTTCAAGCATGTGAATACATGAGCTGAAGTCAAACATGCATGAACATCGTCTGATTACCAGTCAATGATGAAAACCGTTAACAGACGCGAGAGGTACCATCAATGATGACAATGGTCCTCAAGGTACTTATAGGTACAATCCGCGGCGTGTGAATCAATGAGCTGGTGTCGAACACCCACAGAATCATCCGATCGGAGGCCAATGATGAAAACCTCAAGTCGAACACGAAGAACCTGCCATTGAGGCATGCAGGCTCTAAGGCACCTAAAGGGAGTCTCTAGGTCACCTTCCTGGATAATGAGCTGAAGTCGATAGGAAGTAACCTTGATCAAAGGTGGGCCATGATGTTTCCCACATCATCGACACGAGACAGAGAAGGATAAAATATTTTGTGTGAGACATCAGAAGGAGGTGGTAATCTTGTAGAGGCCAACTTCTCTTGAACATATCGGCGGCACAAAAGCGGATTTGGCAGTATCTGACATCAAATGAGCAGAGGTCATGGTGACAAGGCAATGAGCAGATGAGAGGTCAAATAGGATAACCCAAACCCATGGAGGCTAGTGTAAAACAAGATGAGAAGTCCCCACCCAGACACGAATGCAGAGGAGTGCCATGTTCAAGAGCGACATGTTAGGACTCTGGACACCACATATCTCATGGAGATATTTTTCCATCCTTATATACCCATGATCCTCCCCACTTCTAGTCAATGTGGGACTTTGGTCGTATACCCAACAATCCTCCCCTCGAACAAAAGACCATCGAGCCTCCCCTCAAACCGCAGGATTCTCCTCTCTCTACCAACCAGGATTCTCCACTCCAATGCGTTGGAAGCACACGCCTTACATGGTAGCACCACCTATCTCGAGAGCTTGCTCCATCCCAGGTCAACTCCTCTTCACCATGTGTTCCCCAACACGTCCATGAAGAATCTGGAGCACACCGCCTGTTTAACCGAGACGCAGGATTCTCCTCTCTCTACCAACCAGGATTCTCCGCTCTAATGCGTTGGAAGCACACGCCTTACATGGAAGCAACACTTGCCTTGAGAGCTTGCTCTATCCTAGGTCAACTCCTCTTCACCGTGTTGGGACCAGGACACGTCCATGAATAATCCGAAGCACACCGCCTGTCTAACCGAGCTCATCCATGGATCCCATCGTGATATTACCGGGGCCCACCACCTTCGTTCAGCATTCCGAGGATTCATCCACTTGGCTAACTCCGGGGCATGGCTCTGATACCACTTGTTAGGACTCTGGACACCACATATCTCATGGAGATATTTGTCCATCCTTATATACCCATGATCCTCCCCACTTCTAGTCAATGTGGGACTTTGGTCGTATACCCAATACGACATACTGCCGACACGACCATTATTACAGTTTCATTTTCCCTACCATTTCTGGCAGGTACCCCAGTTATTTTTGGATGACAAGCTTGACGGGGATAGCATATGCTTGGGAAGCGTCATTTCGATGATGTCTGATGTCAATAATTTTTAACAAGTCTGATAAAGGAAGAACTCGGTGTCTTTTCTTGTTTAGAGAGTCTGAAAAGAGAGCAGAAAAGGAAACTCGAGGGGGGTCCTTTTTCGTAAAGTTGTGTCTCTCGAGCCCGAAAAAGTATAAAACAATGCTCGAAAGAACCGCTCGACCAGTGTGATCGAGGAGTACTTTTCGTAAATAGTGACTGCGACCCGAAAAAGTAAAAAAGCGGTCGGAAGCACGTCATTTTAGAACCAATAACGAGTGCAAAACGACAAACACCCGACAATCTTTTTAAGTTAAACGGTCAAAAAAAGAGCTTTAAAAGCGACCGCCTCTCGTTCCGTTTAACGAGTCAAGAGGGGTAACTCGGCGATCTTTTCATCTTTAAACGGTCGGAAAAGAGCTGAAAGTAGACCTCCATTTTTATTCTCTTTAACGAGTCAAAAAGGGAAAATACTTGGCAATCTTTTCATTTTTTACGAGTCAAAAAAGAGCTTAAAGGAGACTCGTCCTAGAGGAATGAGTGGTATAAAGGGTAGCAACTGGTTCCAGTAATGGTGGAACTGCTCAAAACATGTAATGGTCAAGAGGTTGGCTAATAAAACCACTCATCGCTGCAGTTCCTCAGGAAAGGATAAACAACCAAGTGAGAGCATATGATCGGCCAAAGAGATGGTAGCAATGGAATGAAAACAACCAAGGCTCATCTGGATAAAAATGGCAATCACAAGATGTAAATCAAGTATGGGTTCATTTTTACACAAGCTTGAACCATGGAGAACTTTGCTTGGATTCGGTTTCATGTTTACACAAGCTTGAAACGAAAAACTATGCTTGTTATAAGTTCGCGTGCCCCCAGCATAATAACGCAAATCGAGGTACATGCCCCCCAAGCTTCATTGCATGCAACAAAGTGGATGGAATGAAGGTTCACTCTCGAGATCGATGAAAGACTCGACTTGTATTTTACGAGATCTTAATCAAAGACTCGATTGGGAAAAGGGGTTGTTTCATTTTTAAACGAGGTTGACACAGTAAAAGAACTATCCTCATAACCCTTGTTTCATCTTTTAATGAGCTTGACACAAGATTAGGAACTATGCTCGAATCCTTGTTTCATTTTTTAACGAGGTCGACACAAGATCAGAACTATCCGCGGGACTGATCCAGTTTCATTTTTTAAGGAGCTTGACACAGGAAAGGAACTATGCTCCGACCAAGCCTAGTGTCATTTTTTAAGGAGCTTGACACCGGAAAGGAACTATGCTCCACCCAGACCCAATTTCATTTTTTAGGGAGCTTGACATAGGAAAGTGAACTATGCTCCACCCGAACTTCATCATAATGAATAGAAAGTCGGGGCTTCCAAGATTGCCACTCCCGGTGGAAGGACCACATTTTGGAAGTCAGGACCCAATGCCCCCAGGACACTATGCACGACGGCATCATCACTAGATACAGACACGGGATAGGTGGCCACGTAGTTGATCTGCGGTGGGGCAGATACAACTGGTGGATAAAAACTAGGAGGGGACGACAACTGCGCAGGAGGCATTGGGGGACTAACGAATGACAATTGATTGATAGTCACAATTCTTCCATCGTGTGGAAAGAAAACCACACGGAAAAGCGAAGAAACAAGTGCCCCCATGGCGTAAACATAGTCGCGACCAAGGAGAAGACTAAAGTCTAAAACACCTTGGGTAACCAAGATGTCTATATAGACGGTTTTCCCTCCCAAAGTAATAGGGAACTTCGGGAGAACTCCTAGAGATGGACAGGCTCCTCCGTCGAATGCCAACAGATTCTGAGTGACTGGCCCAAGCTGCGGGGAGCCTAAGGCTTGCCAAGTAGTGTACGACATAAGACTGACAGACGCCCCTTCATCCAAAACAGTGCCAGGTACTGCCTTAGCACAGGCATGTACTGTGATCTGGAAAGGCATATGGTATGGAAGGCGACCGACGATCAGGCGATTCCAATCAAAGGAAGCGACCAGACTACTTGGTGGGGGAATCATATGATTGCACCCCTGTGCTAAAGGAAATGAAGGAGAACCTTCGGGAGCAGCTGGGTTAGGAGAGTCATTGTGGGACTCCAGAGAATCTGAAGAGACGAGAAGAACGTGAGCATGATTCTCTTCTGAAACAGAGTGAGCAAGCGGCGGACTCGAGTCAACACTCTTTCCGACCGATGGTTGGTTTGGAACAGGCTGGACACAGCCGGGTTTGGGAAAAGGGGCCTGGACAAGAGAAGAATGTGAACCAATCTCATTGTCTGGAGGCGGATGATCTGCAGCTGCAGAAAGACATTGATATCCAACGGGAAGTTGGAGTGAGGGAACTGGGAGACTTTCCAAGACACTAGAGGCTTTATCCATGAGTGGACAAAGGTGAAGGGGATGATTGCCTTCACAAAGTCTACAAGGGATTCGAATCTTCCCTTTTCCCTTACCATTCCCAACTAATAAGGTAGCATCGCCGTGAGCTTTAGAGGACGATGAGGGGCAGGCTGGATCGCGAGACCATACTTCTAGTACCCTGGGAATGCCAGGACAATCGCGAAGAAGATGGTCCTCCTTGCATAATCGACAAGGAAACTTAACCTTCCGCGGAGGAGCGGAAGGGGGCCCGACTTCAGGTGTAGTGGAAGGGGTAGCTGGATTTGAGGAGGGGACGGCTCGTGTAGGCTCTCCCTTAGGGGACTTCTTCTTCTTGGTCTTCCTCTTCTTCTTCTTAGCCACCTGGTTACTCACATTGAGATTTTCACCAGGCGAAGTACAAGAGGAAGACGTAGAAGTAGGCGTCGAAGGGGAGAGATCCACCTTAGAATCAACATGATGTTGTTCAGGTGGAGGGACTGATGGACGAACAGCCGATACGGTAGGGACCAAAGAGGTTGAAAACAACCAAACAGGCAACCCAACAGTTAACCCTGGTATGGACAACGTTGCCATATACGGAGCACCAACATTCCCAAGAGGAGGGAAGTGACCGGGATTCCCATCAGGCGGGGAACCCGGGTTAGTGAACCCTGGAAAATTTGCCATTGCAAATGAAAGAAACCTACTCAAGCTAACGCTAACCAGGTAATGTTATCATGGCCGAATAAATTTTTAAGACACAGGAACTGAACTTGACCTTTTCATGTTTCAAGAGTCGAGAAAAGGACGAAAAGATGACTCTAGTCTCCTTCGAATGTTTAATGAGCACGAAGTGACAAGAAGCTCACTGGCACCTTTTCATTTAGGGAGTCCGAAAAGGATCAAAAGTGACTGCTCTAGAGACTTTAGGCAAATGGTTTACCAAGCAATCCGTAAAACTGCTTATACACCTTGGAAATCGTATGAGAACCAAGGACTTTCCGTACTGCAGTCAATCTTCCCGAATGCTGTGTTCGGTGCGTTATGGCTCACAGGGCGGCAGACTCGGCTTCCTATGGATCAAGGATAAAAGCCTAGTAGGGTCTCCCTATATACGCGACGGTACGTGGGAGCACAGTGTTAGACCACTATCGAGTCACAGAAGGAGGAATCACCCAACCGTAATGTGAAACAATAGTGACTATGTTTAAAGACACCGGAACACGTCTCTAGCCTAGACCTCTAAGTATGAGCGTTAAGTTCCAATGCGTTTTTAGATTCATTCTGTTTATTTTATGGTTGATCTTGAATTAAGTTTCGGTTTCAGGCCTTATCGTATGATCTCTCACAATTTCTTAGATGCAAACTACATGCCAAAGAATACCATTTTGTTCGATGAATTCTAACTATGAGAGGGTTAAGAGCTTTCAATCAAACAAGACGAAAACAATCAAACAATCTAATGCACCTAATGACAAAGAAATAAAAATTTTCTTTTTGAGAACACAGATCAATGAGATGTTCTTCTTTTCATTAACTATTGGATGCAAAAGATGCTAGTTTGATTTCTCTTTCAATGGCACTATGCACTTTTAAAATGAATTTTGAGAGATAGTAACACTGAGCAAAAAGAATTAAAATCACTCAATGAAAAGCACAACAAGCGTGAAAAGAGCCGATTGAACCCTAACAACTGTGATCTGTGCTTGGGTAGTGAAACAATTGAAGGATTGGTCCAACAACAATCACCTCAACCAAACAAGTGAAGAAGGCAACAAAGAGGAAGGTCCCCACAGTAGCAAAGGCAAGCAGCAACAAACTTTT
The DNA here is from genome assembly GCA_031772625.1 of Pinus tabuliformis. Classification (NCBI taxonomy): domain Eukaryota; kingdom Viridiplantae; phylum Streptophyta; class Pinopsida; order Pinales; family Pinaceae; genus Pinus; species Pinus tabuliformis. Next base: position 1,018,095,512 of record CM062817.1, read on the forward strand.
GTGAACAAGTGAACAAGTGAGCAAAACAAGGTCAATTCAGTGAAAACGGGATGATGGCACTAGGTCACGGGACACAAAAACAAAAATTCGTCCAACAAGACTTTGCAAGCAAGTGTGTAACAGTTCAAACAACAAATATCAAGTCATAAACCAAGGAGAAAAAGCCGGAGATAGGTAAACCAACAGGCTTAGGAGGCAAAATTGAAAAAAATTCAATTTTACAGGATCAGCGCGGGTAGCGCTCAGCAACTGTGCGCTGATGAGAGGTCACGCGTAGCAACTTGGCGCTGTCAGCGCGGAAGGACACGGATTAAGCACGTTGGTTCGATTTCAGAACCGTCGCGACTGTTTTACGTACAAGAGCGATGAAAACAGGTTTAAAGAAACAGCTATGCGCTATCAGCGCAACTGTTTTGATATAAACTGCGCTGAGGTTAGAAAAGAGGCAAAATCAAGCCAAAAACTCCCAAACCAAGGCCAGAACTCTTTAAACAGTTAAGACACTTCCCAGATTGAACCAGTAGGGCTAAGAGTAGAGAACTAATCCCCAATTCCAAAAAGAGAGGACAATCAAATTCAAACACAAAGATGGACAAAAGAGACAAAAAGGCCAGCTCCCCAGCGGAGTCGCCAAATTGTTGGAGAGGTAAATCCCCTCTACGGATAGAGGCAATCCCTACTAGCCCAAAATGGGACTAGCAACAATCAAACAATGCTACTGTGCAAGTTCCTAATTGCAATTAAAGAAGAGGTAAAGAACACCTACTTGGATTCCAACACTATCGTTTGATGAAGAGATGCCGCTCTCACTCCTTCGCTCTGGCCGGTCACGATCTTCCACGATCTCCATGAATAGATACCTGCACACACGAAGAGACAGACAAACACAAGCGTGAAATCTAATAAAAGCAATTATACATCAGTCACAAAGGATGTAATTCACATTAACCATTGCAACGACAAATTAGAATGGAACCATAACAGTAGTCATCTATTATTAAATCAATAACAGAGAAAGGTACAACCAATTTTCTGACGCTGAGTCCTTCTCTCGAGGGTCCAGCCAGCAAATCTCTTAAGCATTCACCCTTGGAGGTAAGTTCTCCCAATACAAAAAGCTCTCTCTCACACAAGCAATACTCACAACCTTCCTTGAGCTTCCTCTAACAAAACCACACTTGTCACACCAACTACCTACTAACAGCAGCAATCCAAGCACTATGAATTCCACACTATCCAAACTATTCCCACTAGCTGCTCATGGTAATGGTGGAGGTTTAAGTAGAGAAGGAGTCTCCATGAATGGTGGGAGGACAAGCTTATCTTCAAGGAAGGTGGTTCCAAATGACGAACAAACATGCCATAGAAAGGAGGGCGACACTCACAAGGCTAACAACCAGACCTGGAACCATCTAGAAGGCTGGCTGTTGGAACAAATTTGCCCAAACTTGATCAACGCGGGTACAACACTGAACTGATGCGCTGACAGCGCATCACAATAACAGTGGAGGCTGCGTAAGCGCGGCTTGATACTTTGATAGGCTGCGCTGGCGCACAAAATTCGACCAGCGCGGGAAACCCGTGTGCTTCCGCGCTAGCAGCGCACTAGTAACACTGTAAGCCACCCGTCAGTGCGGTTATTTTAATAACAGACACGCTGATGCAGTAAACTTTGGAAAAGTGGGTCATTTGGCCAGTTCCAGAGAGCATGAGCATGGTGCATTTGATTTCATGAGACATTAGGGAGACTGACAGGGAGACAGTGACAAATTACTGCGTAACAGTGAGCACGCTCCTACCAAGAGAGGTTGGCATTGAATTGTAAAAAGGTTGTCTATGCCTATATTGTAAAAGATTCTAAGTGTTGGCCGAGGACTTTGCCCGACACACTTGTATGTATTGTTGAAGAATTTCATAATATATTGATATCAGGCGAACTTGTTCGGGAGTTGCCCCTCCCTCTATAATTGTGTGCAATTGTTATGTTCATGGTTTAATTGCATATTGATTATGAATGTGTATGAAGATTAATGCATTTTACTTAATTGAGAAAGACGAATTAAGTATGTTTATGTGAAAGGCGTAGTCCATGTGTTCAAGTATTAATAAAAATAAAGTACACGGTGGTGCCGCACCTCGCCAGACATGGTTGGAAGACTACCGTAGGCTTGGGGGTGTGACAGGTGGTATCAGAGCAGGGTTGCTCATGGAGACTTGGACAAGGTTCTTACAAGGGAAGCCGATGAATGGTTGAGACTAGGTCGCAGAAGAAGATGGCAGCTAACTCTCAAGCTGGGTCTAGCCATACAATGAAGGACATCGTGAAGGATACTACTCTTGGGTTCATTGAGAAAGTGATTGAAAGAATGGAGACTTTGGAGAGCTCCTGGAACCAAGATGTGGACTCACTTGCTAAAGAGCGAGAAGCCATCTCATAGGTCAGGGAAGAGCTTGAAGAACTCCATGCACAACATGATGAGCTCAAGACACAGTATGAGTACACCGATCTTATGTGTACACAACTTGAAGTAAGGGTCAAGGAGGTCGAAGAATCAAGAGATCAGGGTCTTGCAGAGATCGTGAACTTGAAAGGAACTCTTGACAAGGTAAATAAAAATCTCGATCAAGCCAAGAATGAGATTGCGGTATTGAAGAGGGCCATGAGACATAAATCAGGTGGAGGAGTGCCTCATGTGAAGGTCAAAGAACCGTAATCTTATGATGGTACAAGGAGTCCAAAGACTCTTGGCAACTTCTTGTGGGACATGGAGAAGTACTTAGAACGATTGAGTCTACCTGATGGGGAGACACAAGTCAAGGTGGCCGCTCAATTCCTGACAAATGATGCCAAGATGTGGTGGTGAAGGAGGGTGGATCAGATTATCAATGGTAATGCTGATGACATCACTTCATGGGATGACATGAAGAAAGCTTTGCAGACCCATTTCAGTCCTCAGGATGAAACGTGGGAAGCAAGGACGAAGATCAAGTTCATCAAACAAACCGGAAGCCTACAAGCATACCAGCGAGAGTTCTCAAGTGCAGCTCTGGAACTTCCCGACATGGCGGAAAGGGACAAGGTGTTCAACTTTATTATTGGGTTGAAGCCTTGGGCACGCAATGAGGTGAAGAGGAAGAAAATTAGAACACTTGAGGAAGCTTTTGTTGCGGTTGACAGGTTGGTGGACCACTACGATGAGACTTCTAATGAGAAAAAGAAGTCCGACAAGCCAAAAGAAAAAAGAAGGAGGACGCTCCGAAATCGGATGATAGTCCGAAAGCAAAGAAGCCTTTGAAGTGTTGGATATGTGCAGGACCACATGTGGTGAAGAATTGCCCCTCTAAACCAAAGTTGGCCACTGTTAAACAACTTGATGAGGATGACAATGCTTCTATAGGGATGATGCAGATACTTGGTGTCGCTGCTACTGCGGAAGTGGCTTCTAGGAGAGATCCAGAAAGAAACAGGTTGGAGTATGTTCAGATGAAGATTGGTGATGCCGATGTACTCACTATGATCGATAGTGGGGCTTCACATAACTTCATGAGTGAAGATACTGCAAGGAGACTTGGGCTGAAATTTGTACCAGTGAAGGCACAAATGAAGACAGTGAATTCTCCTCCTATGGCAATCCTTGGTATGGCCGAAAAGGTGGACACTACACTTGGTGGATGGACCAGAAAGATGGACTTCACTATAGTGCGGATTGATGACTATGAGGCAGTATTGGGGATGGAGTTCATGAAATAGTTCGAGGCTATGGTTGTACCACGTTTGAGGAAACTCTTCATTTATGATGGAAGGGAAGATGTGCCCATTGGTGTTCCAACCATTGGTGTGACAAAACCTGATCATAAGTTGGGAGGAATGCAAATGGAGGACAAGGGGAAAATGGACAAGCGGTTGTCTACGGTAGAGGAAAAGCTTGCAGAGCAGTCATTGGTCATCCAATCACTTTCGGATAGCATCTTGGACTTGTCAAGAAGGTTAGAGCTGGTGGAGGACGATGATGATGATGATGAGATATATGTGAGGCCGAATATCCAGAAGGAAGATCGGGAAGCATATCTACAAAGGATGGAGGTTGAGGATCCTGATAGATGGATTGAGCTGATTAGTGAGGGAGAGCCTTCAGGCTCTTCTCCCTCCACATCTTCTTAGATGACATATAAGATGGGGCTCATTGTTGGCTGCTCAAGGCAGTGAGCCCTTAAGCATGTTTGAGCAGGTATGATGATCGTGACATGCTACAGAAAGATGGGGTTTCCATGGACCTGAGCATGGGATCGTGGAGATGAGTGTTGGCACATGACTAGGATGTGTAGCACTTGTTGATATGCATGGGCAGTTTGCACATGAAGATGACTTGATGAAGACGGGACCTTATATATGTTGCAGCGATGTTTGCCTTATATGGAGGAGTCTACATCATGGTCGATGTCAGTCTTGGTGGAGAGCTACCAGGATGATGTGTTGTCGGGACGACAACGTTTTCGGGTGGAGGAGAGTGTAACGCCCTCACGACTTGGGCAAGTGCGCGACGGGCAAAACACCTTCACACGATGGTTAGACAACAAAGCGACCCGGGCAGGGCGACCCGTGGGAGACTCGTGCACGATGGGCAGGCGACCCGTGGGCGACCCGGCATGACGGGCGGGCGACCCGGGCGGGGGACCCATGGGCGACCCGTGCACGACGGGCGGGCGACCTGGGCGAGCGACCCGTGGGCGACCCATGCACGACAGGCGGGCGACCCGGGCGAGCGACCCGTGCACTGTGAGCCGACGGACATACACAGCGAGCCGAGCTGCGGGTGCGGTCACCCGAGCTGGCGAACAGGCACGGCAAGTCAAGGTTCAGTGCGAGCTGCGTACAGGGCGAGCTGGTGTGGCGGACAAGGCAGACAGATGAGCTGGTGCGGTGGACAGAAGGGCGACCCGTCGGCGACCTGCACACAACGGGCGGGCGACCCGTGGGCGACCCGCACCCGATGGGCAGATGACCCGAGCGACGGACAACACGGATGGACAGCGCGGTTGTGTGGAGCGCGGGTATGACAGCAGTGGCCGCAATTCAACAAAGGCAGGTGCGGTTCAATGGAAGCGAGGGAACAGTGTGAAGGAAGGGCGACCCGGGCATGATGGGCGGGCGCCCCTTCACACGACGGGCGACAGCAATGCGACGAACGACAGCGACTGGGCAGAGTGCGACGAAAGGGTGAGCTGTAATGCGACGTTCCAAAGTCGCATATGTAACTTAAGGAAAATATGCGATGGAGTGTGGAAGCTTTATATTGGGCGTAGGGAGGCCTTGCACTTGGGCAAAGGCCGACCTACCAAATAATAAAGCAAGGGCTCCTAACATGTTTTAGGGGGTCGGCTTGAGAGCTTGACACCCCTCCATCGAATGGATAGCCAGCATATATATTGGCAGCGCAGAGGCTTCATTTCATCATCAAGCACTTCGCTCTCTCTCTACATTCGATCTAGAGGTAAAGAGGACGCAGCAAGAAGTGCGCATCTCTCATGCGCATAAGAGAAGTGCGTAGTTTTACCAAGGGACTGTTTGTGGGATGACGGTACACAGTAAAAGGAAGTTTGGTGCGGAATCGAATTGGAGGAGTTCTGGTGGCTCGGGTGAGCACGCTCCTACCAAGAGAGGTTGGCATTCAATTGTAAAAAGGTTGTCTATGTCTATATTGTAAAAGATTCTAAGTGTTGGCCGAGGACTTTGCCCGGCACACTTGTATGTATTGTTGAAGAATTTCATAATATATTGATATCGGGTGAACTTGTTCGGGAGTTGCCCCTCCCTCTATAATTGTGTGCAATTGTTATGTTCATGGTTTAATTGCATATTGATTATGAATGTGTATGAAGATTAATGCATTTTACTTAATTGAGAAAGACGAATTAAGTATGTTTATGTGAAAGCCGTAGTCCATGTGTGCAAGTATTAATAAAAAGAAAGTACACGGTGGTGTCGCACCTCACCAGACACGGTTGGAAGACTACCGTAGGCTTGGGGGCGTGACAGGTGCCCTCAAACGACCCGCCCAAAAGACCCAAACGACCGAATGACCCGCCAGAACGAGTTCACACGGGCGCCCTCAAACGACCCACCCGAACGATTTTTCATGGGCGCCCGAACGACCGAAACGAACCGACAAGGGAGAGCCGGGCAAACGAGCTGCAAGAACGTGCACAAAGCCAACCTCGGGTCACAACTTAGCATTTTTGATACGGCCCTCGCCCGAACGACCCGCCCGAACGAGTTCACACGGGCGCCCTCAAACGACCCGCCCGAACGACCCACCCGAACGACCCGCCCGAACGAGTTCACACGGGCGCCCTCAAACGACCCGCCCGAACGACCCACCCGAACGACCCGCCCGAACGAGTTCACACGGGCGCCCTCAAACGACCCGCCCGAACGACCCACCCGAATGACCCCCCTGAACGAGTTCACACGGGCGCCCTCAAATGACCCACCCGAACGACCCGCTCGAACGAGTTCACGCGGGCGCCCTCAAATGACCCGCCCGAACTATTTTTCATGGGCGCCTGAACGAACGAAACGAACCGACAAGGGAGAGCTAGGCAAACGAGCTGCACGAACATGCACAAAGCCAACCTCGGGTCACAACTTAGCATTTTTGATACGACCCTCGCCCGAACGACCCGTTCAGACGGGCGCCCTCAAACGACCCACCCCAAACGACCCGCCCGAACGAGTTCAGACGGGCGCCCTCAAATGACCCGCCCGAACAACCCACCCGAACGACCCGCCCGAACGAGTTCACACGGGCGCCCTCAAACAACCCGCCCGAACGATTTTTCATGGGCGCCCGAACGACTGAAACGAACCGACAAGGGAGAGCCGGGCAAACAAGCTGCACGAACATGCACAAAGCCAACCTCGGGTCACAACTTAGCATTTTTTATATGGCCATCGCCCGAACGACCCGCCCGAACGAGTTCACACGAGCGCCCTCAAACGACCCGCCCGAACGACCCACCCGAACGACCCGTCTGAACGAGTTCACACAGGCTCCCTCAAACGACCCTTCCGAAAGACCCACCCGAACAACCCGCCCGAACGAGTTCACACGAGCGCCCTCAAACGATCCGCCCGAACGACCCACCCGAACGACCGGCCCGAACGAGTTCACACGGGCGCCCTCAAACGACCCGCCCGAACGATTTTGCATGGGCGCCCAAACGACCCAAACGAACCGACAAGGGAGAGCCAGGCAAACGAGCTGCATGAATGTGCACAAAGCCAACCTCGGGTCACAACTTAGCATTTTTGATACGGCCCTCGCCCGAACAACCCGCCCGAACAAGTTCACACGGGCACCCTCAAACGACCCGCCCGAACGATTTTGCATGGGCGCCCGAACGACCGAAACAAACCGACAAGGGAGAGCTGGGCAAACGAGTTGCACGAACGTGCACAAAGCCAACCTCGGGTCACAACTTAGCATTTTTGATACGGCCCTCGCCCGAACGACCCGCCTGAACGAGTTCACACGGGCGCCCTCAAACGACCCGCCCGAACGACCCACCCTAACGACCTGCCCGAACGACCCACCCGAACGACCCACCCGAACGAGTTCACACGGGCGCCCTCAAACGACCCGCCCGAACGACCCACCCGAACGACCTGCCCGAACGAGTTCACACGGGCGCCCTCAAACGACCCGCCCGAACGATTTTTCATGGGCGCTCGAATGACCGAAACAAACCGACAAGGGAGAGCCAGGCAAACGAGCTGCACGAACATGCACAAAGCCAACCTCGGGTCACAACTTAGCATTTTTGATACGGCCCTCACCTGAACGACCCGCCCGAACGAGTTCACACGGGCGCCCTCAAACGACCCGCCCGAACGAGTTCACACGGGCGCCCTCAAACGACCCACCCGAACGAGTTCACACGGGCGCCCTCAAACGACCCACCCGAACGACCCACCCGAACGACCCGCCCGAACGAGTTCACACGGCAAACGAGCCGCACGAACGAGTTTACATGGGCTCCGACACACGACCAAAACGAAGTCACAAGGGAGATTCGAGCAAACGGGCGGCACGATCGTGCACGAGGCCCACCCCCCTTCACAACTTAGCATTTTTTATACGGCCACGTCTGCCCTGGGTGCCCTCACACGACACGACATGACACGACCCGACCCGTTTGCATGGGCACCCACACACGACACGTCCCGACCCGCCCGAACGAAATTTGGGGTTTCCATGGGCGCACGACCCAAACGAAATTTCGGGGTTTTCGTGGGCGCACGACCCGAACGAAGCCACGAGGGAGCATCAGGCAAACGGGCCACACGAACCTGCAAAAGACACACGGGCGGTCACGACTTAGCATTTTTGGCACACCCACGTGTGCCCGGGCACCCACACACGGCACGACACGGCCCGACCGGCCTTGTGCGAGCTGACCCGACCCACCCGAATGTGTTTGCACGGGCACCCACACACGACACGACACGACCTGTCCCGAACAAAATTTGGGGTTTCCTTGTATGCACAACCCGAACGAAATTTGGGGTTTCCATAGGTGTGCGACCCGAACGAAGGCACAAGGCAACGTCGGGAAAATGGGCCGCACGAACGTGTAGAAGGCACACGGGGGGTCATGACTTAGCATTTTTGGCACTGCCACGTGTGCCCGAGCACCCACGCACGGCACGACCCGACCCGCCCGAACGAAGGCACGATGGAGCATCGGGCAAACGGGTCGTGCGAACGTGCAGGAGGCACACGGGTGGTCACACCCTAACATTTTTTGCACGGCCACATGTTCCCGAGCACCCACGCACGTCACGGCATGACCCGACCCGACTCGACTCGCCCGAACGCGTTTGCACGGGCACCCACACACGACACGACCCGACCCGCCCGAATGGAATTTGGGGTTTCCATGTGTGCACAGCCCAAACGAAATTTGGGGTTTCCATGGGTGCACGACCCGAACGAAGGCCCGAGGGAGCGTCGGGCAAACGGGCCGCACGAATGTGCAGAAGACACATGGGCGGTGACGACTTAGAAATTTTGGCACGGCCACGTGTGCCGGGGCACCCACACATGGCACGGCACGACCCGACCCGCCCTGGGCGAGCCAACCCGAATCGCCCGAACGAAATTTTGGGTTTCCATGGGTGCACGACCTGAACAAAGAAGGCACATGGGCGGTCATGACTTGGCATTTTTGGCACGCCCACGTGTGCCCGCGCACCCCCACATATGGCATGGCACAGGATGACCCGGCCCGCCTGAAGGAAATTTGGGGTTTGAACGGGCGCACGACCCGAATGAAGGCACGAGGATAGGAATATCTTTGACTCTAATACATAAATATACCTGGGGTAACATGCCCTTAATATCTTCAACATTTTCTTTTGACTCTTTATAACACTTTAACATGTGCTAGGCCTATTTCAATGAGCAAGAAACTCAATGACAAATATATATATATATATATATATATTCTTGAATAAATACAAATATCAAAAGTACATTTATGAAGACCGAACCCAGTTACACTTTCTTCAACACCCCCTCTCAACTAGGGAGGTATTCGTAAATCATTACAAGGTGTTTGGCTATTTTTCAATCTTGAATAATTCACATAAGAGAAACTGGATTGGCAACCCATCTGTTATAGCATCATATTAGCCAACATTGTTCATAGCAAGGCCTTGACTAACAGCTTTATCTCTCATAATACTAGAGCACAATGTTGGCGAGGCCAATGGCTTATAAACACCTTGGTCATTGTCTCTAAAGGTACATACCCACCCAGGTGTTCCCTGAGTATGACCTTCCAGGACAATTCTTGTCTTGGGTTCCCATCCCTCAAAGAATATCGCTCCTCTTTCCTACTCTTGTCTTGGGTGCCCTACACATCCTCAAAGAGCATCAGATGCCAAATGATTGCCCAATCCTCCCGTTATTTCTTGCCAAGTGAAGACAAGAATGTTGTGTCTATCTCTTCCCCTTGATTGGGGAAGACATGCCCAAGTTTCCTCTAACAAGGAACTTGCCCAAGCTCCTTTGTATTTGGGAACTTGTTAGAACTCCCTCTTAGCTAGGGACTTGTCCATTCATCAACAACGTCTTCTTCGTGGGTCCTTCAGTCGTTTGATCTCCTTCTTTCCTTCGATGTCATGAAGTCTTTGTTTGAACTTCTTCTTGGCAGGGTACCGGCCATCGATCACTTTCCCCCCTGGTTTGTCATGTCATTGCTCCCTTCGTGGAAAGTGGCCTTCTTGATATATATCAGGGCCTTTTTGTCATCTAGCTACTCCTTTGTCACCTTGTCTATCCTTCATAACACTTATCACATGGATGCTTAGTTGTACTCGCTTGTTCCTGTACTTTGATTTAGTGGCCCTTCATGTCTTCATCATGAAATTGCTCTTCATCATGACATATTTGTAGATTTGAATCGGTTATCTACACCTTACTATCTCCAAGGCCTTCGTAGGTGTCAAGGGTCCTTTATCTTTTTCTTCCTTTGTCAGAGTTTTCGTGCCTTCTTTCGAGAGATGTTGAGGAATCTTGTCAAATAGTTATTCTTTGTGACCGTGATGTTCTTCATTTGCTTCTTATTGGATTGATTGGTCAACCACCTTATACTCCTTATGAGAGCACTTCTTCATGTTGACCTTTACTCCACTGTAGCACATGCCTCCGAGCATGTCGTTGGCGAAAGAGATCCTTTTATTCTTGATCGTGATTCTAGAACTTTTCCCATGACCCAATCAATATATATGGCGACATGACTTAAACTTTGATGCATACATACCTCACCTTGATTATGCTTTTATCATCGCGGCTTTATTTGATAGTTCTCCTCGATTGGTGTAGCCTTTCTTGCTTCATCTGCTCTCGCCTCTATATCATCCTCTCTTGAATCCCATAAATGGGACCCCCAATGAGACCTCTACCCCCTTTGAAAGAAGACTTTAAGCAAAGAGGTTGACTTAGTCCTAGGAGGATCTTCCTTCTTTTGCTTCTTGTCGTCTTCTTTCACTTCTTGAGTTACATGAGCTTCTTCCCTTTTTCTCTTGTTGTTGTTGTCCTTCTTAAGTTTAGGAAAATCCCTTTGTAGCGTCCATACTCTTGGCATCCAAACCGTTCGACTTTGGACATGTAGTGGCCCCAACCAATTTGTTACTTTCCTTGCAAAAAGACACTGAGGTATACTCAGAAGGGGACATATACTTACTTGATAGAGTTTGAGATGTAGTGAACTTGCTTTCTTCTTGAAGACTTGATGGCTTGCCTTCCTTAGATCTTGATGTTGTTCAAGTTTCTTTCTTCAAATGGACTTGCTTGATGACTTGACTCGTAGTGCCTTTCATTCTTCAAGATGGTGTAGCTTGATGTAGGTCCCTCTTTGATTTGTTCTTCTTGTAGGTGCCTTTATACAAGGCGTTTCTTCTTGCTTTGTAGTCTTCCATGAGGAATGATAGATGGTAGACCTTCTTGTCCTTGATGTGATTGAGACTTCTTGGCTTGACGCTTCAACCTTGCGGATGTTCTTGAGATTCCCTTTCCTTGATGTGTCACCTTAGCTTCGATACCGCGTTGAAGAATCTGGGGCAATGGGGTATAGCGGGATTCTTCTAGACTTGATAACAATTTGTGAAGCTCTTTTGCAATTTAACGTGTTATCTTAATCTTCTTCTCTTCTTATTAATGCATGTGTGCTTACTTTCATCAAACTGGTACCAAAAACATAAGAACAAGAACACAAGATGTTGGCTCTCTGCCAGGGAAAAACCTCTCTCTCTCTCTCTCTCAGAGAGGAAAACCATTTCATAAATTTCCCTCATTGAAGCTTCTTATTGGTCATTGCGAAGCCCTAGACCCTTGACAATAATATCCCCTAAGCACAAGTCGAGTCCTTCCTCCTCTCTGCACTTTGTTTCTTCGGCGCTTCGTTCCCCGACACTCTGTCCTTCTTTCAACTTTTGATAGTCCATGGTGGACTAGCTCTAGAAGAGACTCCAACCTTTGATCCTTAGCGAGGTCCTTTACCAATGAAGAAACCTTCATTCTCTTGACCAACCAAGCCTTTTTCTTGATGTGAGGTTGCAGGCTCGATGTACACCAAGTTTACTGCACCTGGGGCGATTTCCATCGCGACGAGACATGGAAACCCCAAATTTCCCGCACTTGGGATGCTTTCGACAAGGCGGGACATGGAATCCCTGGGTACCCCACAATTTGGCGACCTTTGTCGAGGAGGGACCGCGAGACCCCATGTCACGCTCCTATCCTAGTGGTAGTATTTCAACCATGCATAAGTGGGTGCGGCATCGCCGTACTTTTTCCTTTTACCAATACTTGAGTACATGGTCTGCGCCTACTTCAACACTCGGTCAATTTTCCAGTAAGTGTTCTTAAAAATGCAGCGAAAATAACTTACCATAAATTTATCTTCTTCAATTATTCTTTCAACCTGTCGTGTCGTGTGGTCGTGCTGCACTGGCCCGCGGCCTGCACGACACAACTCCACACCTGAACTGCGAACCTGTCTGCCCGAATTTCCCTTCTGCAGCGCCCAAACTCTACACGTCGGTGCGGTCCATAGTGAGGGCGCATGGCCCGCATGCAGTGCGGCCTGCCTGCTCGGACGGTAACCCGCCCCGCTCTGCCTGTCCACGCTACCAAGCCATACCCGCCCTCTGTAATCCGCCCACCGATGTGGCCCTCTTTCCTGCGTCCTTCTCTTCCTTCTGAGTTCGATGTCCCTTCGTCAAATGCCATCCTCCTTACTTATATGCATCCTTTCGCCCAAGGGCCGTGTCTCTCGAGGATAACAAGGGTCGGCCCCATCAACATGCATGCCCGGCTGACCTACCACATAACCTCGACATGCCCCATTCCAATGAACCGCCGTGTCCCTTCGTGTGCACCGTCGCACCCATGGGTCAGCTCCAACACCTCACCGATTACACCCGTCGCCGCACGTTGCACACCTGCCCGCATCCTGACTCGTCTGCACGTGGTCACCTATTTCATCCGGGCACGTAACAAGGGTCGCCCGCGTGCCTTCCGTCAATGGTGTTAGTGTCAGTCTTTCCAGCCTTCCTCCAGTGATCAAATATGCTCTTACAAAGTGATTTTGAAGTGTCAAGGTCAAATTTTGTCATTTTAGTGAGTCTTCAAGAAAAATTTGGTCACTAGGCATTAGGTCTAGGGTTTGCTTTCACACTTTTCAAAGTTGTCCAAATGTCAGTCCATGTCATCATTTAGCTTAGCCTATCATCATTCAGAGGGTTGCTATCATCATATTAGGTTCCATTGGGTCATGTTACACCTTATTCATGCTTCAGTTGTGCCTAAGCAAGGTCATTTCCCTCTCCTAGGGTTTTGAAGGCAATTTCTCTTGGATGGTCAAATCACCAGAAAAAACTTGTTTCCTAATGTTCATACACCTTCCCCTATCCTTAAAGTACCTTATCAAACACTTCCCATCCCTTAGATCCGCCAAATCCCTCATTTTTGCACAAACGCTATTTTCTAGCTACAACCTGGCAATTTTCTAGGTTGGGCGTGTGTTTTGCCCTTTTGGACCCCTTCCCCTCACTCAATCTCTGATATTCCACTTTCCCTACTTCCTAACATCCCTCCCTACTTCCAAAAATTTCCCCAAGAATTTAGAAGCCCCCTATTCCCTTCATTTCGCTCCATTTCGACAAAATTCCTTGTTTCACACATCGGGACAAGTCGCACTCAAATGATGTTCCAGAGCAATAAAACATGAATTTTGGAAAAATGAGAGAGGTGTTTGTCCAAAAAATTCCAAGGAAGAAAAACCTCCTTCACTTTTTGCACAGGAATCATGGTTTTAAAGAAATGTCAAAAATACCGACGAGAACGAAGGTGCTCCAAGGACGGTTGTCCAAAGCACAAAAACGAAGGAAAACGCCCGATCCACTCCAAATTTTGGCCAAAGCCTCTTTGACTGAGCATGGTACTTGATTGGGGACTCCCAGCCCAAATTTGAAGAAATTTGGAGAAAATTTTGTCATTTGTGAATTTTTTATGCCAAACACAGGTTTTCTCCATTAACGGGTCTCACCCCCCGCGCGACCCTTCATCATGGCAACTCCATTTTGAAAAAACTTAGCATTTCCAGATTTTTCATGAGAAGTTACATATGCTCATCAATGGAATTGAGATTTTATGAAGTTTTTGGCCTCCAGAAAGTAAAAAAAAAAAAGCAAAAATTGACTTTCTGCCACATTTTTGAGTTGCAGAAAGCAGTCTTGGGAGATTGCAATTTTGGAGGGGCAAATGACCACAAAATTCACAAATACCAGTTGGGTTGGAAATTAGACTCACAGAAATTTCCAACACGCCTACTCTTGCTCAATTTTGACACCGGGAAGTGCCCCAAATGTGGTCCCAAAGGTGCGCGACCCGTCAGGCAGAGGCGCGCGACCCGTCAGGCAAACTTCTCCAGATTTCAGTGTACAGCTTAGAAAAACGCAGTTTGACCCTGTTTGACTTTTTGGGGTGGATTGTTAGGCTCTTTGATGTAATAATTGTACTTTTATGACACTTTTACTCTTATGTACCTCTTCTAGAATATTCATTCATGAAAAGGGTGAAAATTAAAGGAATGAATTGGTTTCCTAAGTTATAGAGGCAAGTTGTTTTGACTGCCTAGTTTGTAGTGCTTAGTTTAGAAGTGTTTGAAAAAACTCCTAGGATAGTGAGCTCGACCCATGGAGGCAGGGAAAGAGGTTAGATGATATATATTATGTATTTTCTTGCTCATTTTCATGGTTGGACTCTTGAGGGAGAAGCTATCATTGTATTATTCACTGTATCTCTGCAATTTTTGGCTAAGGAAGACCAGGGTTTTGCAGTCCTCTTTGGGATTCTTGTGGAATCATGTGTTGATGGTGTGTTTCTCAATGTACTTGTAAGTGTGTTATGTGACTCATTTCCTTTCTTTTACTTCTGCACATTAAACAAATGAAGTGTTAAAGTAAGAATTCATGCCTGCCATGCTCTGCTTTTAAGTTTGTTTAATTTCAATGTTTTCTACTGCCTAAAGAGAATTCAAAGTTATTGTTTTCTCTCTTTATCTCTTCACCTTTCATTACTGACCATCCACCTCAATCAAAGGCATCAATACTGTCTCCTACCTCGCCCCAAAGAACCCCCTGCAGAAACTGTGTCCAATCCCCGCACCCAAAATTTCCATCCCCTCAATTTGCCACCAAAAACCCTAAAAACCCCAAATCAACCCTTTTGATCAGTTTACTAGCCTAATATCAGCGTTACCTTATTGGTAATCTCATCTATTGAAGATTTTACCGAGATAGACCGGAGAGAGCCTTCTCCTGCCCCATAGGGCTAGCTACGAGGCTAAATGGTTTGATGTTGCCTTGAGGTTTACCTTTCTCAGCCTGAGGTGAAATTTCAAGCGCTAACATACTAGCGACCATACTGGGGCGAACAAACTTGTTTGTGGATTGATGTGTTTGATTCATAAGTCTTAGACGGAGCCTGAAGTTATGCCAGGTAGCCTTCGAAACGCTTTTGCTTTGCATAAGCGGAAGTAGATAAACGCTGCTTCAGTCAATCTCCGTGAGCTTGTGAATACAACACTTTCATTTGCATTTCACCCCAGTACATGTATCAAGTTCAGATCTGATTGTTGATAGTGGACAACGATCAAATACTGAAAAGGCTGAAATCATTCACTTGGCGACTCTTTTCACTGAAGAATCCAGCAACCTGTGCTTCATGGTGACTTCACTGCAGGAAGATTAGTAGCTTTGATATTTTCAAGATGGATCGGATTGCAAGAAGATACGCTCCCTTGAGCCGAGATCACATTCCAGGTTTTCCGAATAATATTCCCAAGGTAGATTGGTCAAGGAATTTGCCTACATTTAATGATGATGGTAAGAAGGATGTTGCTTTACATCTAGTTAGATTTCATATGCATATTCGCAAGTTGAAGGTGGATTTTCCTGAAGATTGCTTGATGAAGATATTCTTGGCCACTCTGGAAGGTAAAGCCCAATCGTGGTATGAAAGTTTGCCACCTGCTTGTATTTACTGTTTAAAGGATTTTCATGCTATGTTCATTGAAAGATATAAGGACTCTTATACATCATTGAATTTAGTTCAAGACTGTTGCAGGCATGCCTATAGTTTTATTGAAATCCTTGAGAAGTTTTATGAAGATGATAATTTCATGGATGAAGAGATCATGGAAGCCTTGTATGAAAAGCCGTTTCAGCAGCACATAGAAATCTTAGAGGATACTTGTCAAGATCAGCAGGTTGAAGATGGCCATATGGCTGTAATTGATGAAAGAGAAGAGCTTGTTTCAGATTTGCCCACAGAAGAAGACAGCGTGCAAGGTAGCCAAGATTCAATTTTAGAATGTAATGCAGTCAACTCAGCTATTTCAGATCAAAATTCAGATCATGGTGACCAAGAATACCTTGTGTTGAATCCTATAAAGAAGAACTCGACTGTTGAGATCAGCTGGCATGAAGAAAACGAAGTTACAAATCTAAGTGCTCCCACCTTACCGGAACTAGATCTTCATGAGGAGGTCACTGAGTCAGCTCATGAACAACAAGGTGAGATCTTTGCTCAAGCAAGTGAAAAAAAAATTATGCATGAATTTGTGGTAGACGATATAAATGATCATCTTGTGCTTCAAGGACCATCTGAAGTTTCTTTTCTTATGATTGATGAATGTAATAAGGAACATGATAACCTGGCCCTTATGTCATATACAAATGACCTACAACACATTCACACCACAGAAGATCAAAACATTCAGGATTTCCTTTCAGATTCTTCATATGTTTCATGTGCTGAAATGTCTTTCCAAGAAGAGATCTACTCATCCATTTGTTCAGAGTTTTTTGAAGCCCATGAGCATACTTTTACTGAAGCACATGATGAAGGCAGATCAAAATTTGAAATAAAGGATTACTTGTTCTTTCAGCAAAAGGTGGCAATGGTAAATCTTCATGTTTTTCACGATCCTCTAGCAAGTTTGTTGCAGCCAGCAGTGACAGTGTTTATTGCGATGTTCAGTGATGAAGGAGATCATGGTCAACTATGTTTTTCGATGCCTAGTTACTAGTATCTATTGTTGATCATGAGATCTGATCAGGAGAATCAATCAAGAAGCCATCTTCTTGATTGGTTGCATTGGCATTATGATATAGTTTGATGGTAGGTTGTCTTGTAAGAAACATAGGCGGTTATGTACTGCCATCAAGTTTTAAATTTTAAGTTCAGGTCTTGAGTTAGTTTGTTAGAGTCAAGTTTTTCCATCATTTCAATTTGTCATCGAGTCGGTTTGAGTCAAGTTTCAGTTAAGTTTCAGTCACTTTTTAGTCAAGTTTTCATTCAATAAATGTGTCAAAGGTTTTGTGTTCTCCGTTCAAAATAATGACTCCATTGCCCAATGATTGTAAGGCAGTGGTCTGCTCTCCCAAAGGTCTAAGGTTCTTGGCACCTCCAAGGAGCTACCATCCCCATTGGAGCCAATGTTAGTGTCAGTCTTTCCAGCCTTCCTCCAGTGATCAAATATGCTCTTACAAAGTGATTTTGAAGTGTCAAGGTCAAATTTTGTCATTTTAGTGAGTCTTCAAGCAAAATTTGGTCACTAGGCATTAGGTCTAGGGTTTGCTTTCACACTTTTCAAAGTTTTCCAAATGTCAGTCCATGTCATCATTCAGCTGAGCCTATCATCATTCAGAGGGTTTCTATCATCATATTAGGTTCTATTGGGTCATGTTACACCTTATTCATGCTTCAGTTGTGCCTAGGCAAGGTCATTTCCCTCTCCTAGGGTTTTGAAGGCAATTTCTCTTGGATGGTCAAATCACCAGAAAAACTTGTTTCCTGATGTTCATACACCTTCCCCTATCCTTAAAATACCTTATCAAACACTTCTCATCCCTTAGATCCGCCAAATTCCTCATTTTTGCACAAACCCTAGTTTCTAGCTACAACCTGGCAATTTTCTAGGTTGGGCCTGTGTTTTGCCCTTTTGGACCCCTTCCCCTCACTCAATCTCTGAGATTCCACTTTCCCCTACTTCCTAACATCCCTCCCTACTTCCAAAAATTTCCCCAAGAATTTAGAAGCCCCCTATTCCCTTCATTTCGCTCCATTTCGACAAAATTCCTTGTTTCACACATCGGGACAAGTCGCACTCAAATGATGTTCCAGAGAAATAAAAGATGAATTTTGGAAAACTGAGAGGGGTTTTTGTCCACAAAATTCAAGGAAGAAAAACCTCCTTCACTTTTTGCACAGGAGTCATGGTTTTAAAGAAATGTCAAAAATACCGGCGAGAACGAAGGTGCTCCAAGGACGGTTGGCCAAAGCACAAAAATGAAGGAAAACGCCCGATCCACTCCAAATTTTGGCCAAAGCCTCTTTGAATTAGCATGGTACTTGATTGGGGACTCCCAGCCCAAATTTCAAGAAATTTGGAGAAAATTTTGTCATTTGTGAATTTTTTATGCCAAACATAGGTTTTCTCCATTAACGGGTCTCACCCCCCGCGCGACCCTTCATCATGGCAACTCCATTTTACAAAAACTCAGCATTTCCAGATTTTTCTTGAGAAGTTACATATTCTCATCAATGGACTTGAGATTTTATGAAGTGTTGGGCCTCCAGAAAGTCAAAAAACAAGCAAAAATTGACTTTCTACCACATTTTTGAGTTGCAGAAAGCAGTCTTGGGAGATTGCAATTTTGGAGGGGCAAATGACCACCAAATTCAAACATTCCAGTTGGGTTGGAAATTCGACTCACATACCTTTCCAAAAAGCCTACTCTTGCTCAATTTTGACACTGGGAAGTGCCCCAAATGTGGTCCCAAAGGTGAGCGACCCGTCAGGCAGAGGCGCGCGACCCGTCAGGCAAACTTCTCCAGATTTCAGTGTACAGCTCAGAAAAACGCAGTTTGACCCTGTTTGACTTTTTGGAGTGGATTATTAGGCTCTTTGATGTAATAATTGTACTTTTATGACACTTTTACTCTTATGTACATCTTCTAGAAGATTCATTCATGAAAAGGGTGAAAATTAAAGGAATGAATTGGTTTCCTAACTTATAGAGGCAAGTTGTTTTGACTGCCTAGTTTGTAGTGCTTAGTTTAGAAGTGGTTGAAACAACTCCTAGGATAGTGAGCTCAACCCATGGAGGCAGGGAAAGAGGTTAGATGATCTATATTATGTATTTTCTTGCTCATTTTCATGGTTGGACTCTTGAGGGAGAAGCTATCATTGTATTATTCACTGTATCTATGCAATTTTTGGCTAAGGAAGACCAGGGTTTTGCAGTCCTCTTTGGGATTCTTGTGGACTCATGTGTTGATGGTGTGTTTCTCAATGTACTTGTAAGTGTGTTATGTGACTCATTTCCTTTCTTTTACTTCTGCACATTAAACAAATGAAGTGTTAAAGTAATAATTCATGCTTGCCATGCTCTGCTTTTAAGTTTGTTTAATTTCAATGTTTTCTACTGCCTAAAGAGAATTCAAAGTTATTGTTTGCTCTCTTTAGCTCTTCACCTTTCATTCCTGACCATCCACCTCAATCAAAGGCATCAATACTGTCTCCTACCTCGCCCCAAAGAACCCCCTGCAGAAACTGTGTCCAATCCCCACACCCAAAATTGCCATCCCCTCAATTTGCCACCAAAAACCATAAAAACCCCAAATCAACCCTTTTGATCAGTTTACTAGCCTAATATCAGCGTTACCTTATTGGTCATCTCATATATTGAAGATTTTACCGAGATAGACCGGAGAGAGCCTTCTCCTGCCCTGTAGGGCTAGCTACGAGGCTAAATGGTTTGATGTTGCCTTGAGGTTTACCTTTCTCAGCCTGAGGTGAAATTTCAAGCGCTAACAGGTGGCTCACCCATCGTGCAGGTATCAAGGGGCATGCGCCATCCCCAACATGGCGCGAGTGACATGGGAACCCCGCGTGTCACGCCCCCAGGCCTACAGTACTCTTTCAGCCGTACTTGGCGAGGTGCGGCGCCACCGAACACTTTCTTTTCACCAATACTTATGTTCATGGACTACGCCTAACCATTAGTCTACTTAGTTTGTTTTTCGCAACCAAGTATTATTATGTTTCCTTTATGCCAATGAACACCCATACGCATAGGCAATTATCATCAGCAATTATACATTAAGAACACAATTGCACAGTGTAAAGGGAGGAGCAACTCCCTGAACAATGAGTCTGCCTGAATACAATATATTATTCAACTCTACAATGTTTACGGGGCTTTACAAGTATACTTGGGAAACACCAAGTTTCATACTTAGCCAATTTTACAAATAGGCAACACCTCCGTGTGCCAACCGAGTTCCTTGCCCGAGCTGGGCGGGCGCGCCCTCACACGAGCTGCCAACCGTACTCGTCGACCGAACCTCGTTTACCGCTGCACGACGGGCGGGTGACCTCACCCGAGTCACCCAGCGTTTCCTGTTGCACGACGGGCGAGCGACTTACCCGAGTCACTCGAGACACCTCCGCGTTTCTTCTTCCACGACGGGTGGGCGACCTACCCGAGACACCCCGTGTCACACCGAACGGCGGGTGCCTTCCTTACCCGCGCCCTCACCCGAGAACCGAACCCTGTGCGTATCATGTGTGCTTGCCCAAGAGCGGGTGCATATATGCCCGTGCCTCTTTTGCGACCTGCTCCACTACTTCGCACTTTTTTCTTGATCACCGAATGCTCATGTTCGAATGTCCATCTTCGAATGAATGCCAAATGCTCCAACGCCTTGCCATATTTATACGAGCGGTTGGGTGAGTCGCTGCCCAGGCCGACTCGACCACCGCGTGCCAAAACGCCCTTACACGTCGCAAACTTGCCATCTGATTGCTGGTCGGCAAACAATCCTTCGTTCAAGTCGCCCCAACATGTGAGTCGGCCCGTGGGTTATGCCAAACGCTCCCACACTATAAACCAACCATCGCTCCACCTCTAATGTGCATTATACTTATGTCCCTTCCCACATTTCGGTCGTAGAGTTCGCACTTCGCACCAACGGGGAGAAACCAAACCGCAGGTCCTTACACCGCGTTTCCCAGACTTGGGTAGCAATTTTTGTTGTGACACGAAATGGAAACCCCGTGTGTGTCCGCTGACTTGGGTAGCAATTTTCATCGCGCCACGAAATGGACACCCTGAGTTCCCCAAACTTTGGTGGCTCTTCGTGGCCCCGCGACATGGAAATCCGAAGTTCCACAGACTCTCGGGTGATTCAGGGTGTGCCGCAACATGGAAACAGTGAGTTCCCCATACTTGGGCAGCTGTTTCGAAACACCCCAAGTT
>CM062817.1:1018121908-1018124408 GCA_031772625.1 Pinus tabuliformis
TATCCGTTGCCGAGAGTTGTTTCCACGTACTACCGAAAAATTGGCCACAAAACTGAATAGGGGCAACCCCCCCACAACAAATGTAAGGCCAAGGGGAAAAAGGAGGAAAAACGCATGAGAGAAAGAGAAACAAAGGTGTCTAACCCCCTCACGGGGGGAGGCTCGAACAGAGGACAATCTCCCCCCAGCCCCACGCCCTCGCAAAAAGGGGGGAAATGCGTGGGACAGCGATCGAGAAGGACTAGGGTGGCCACCCCCGGAGCTCGCACTGCTTTTAGCCCTTCCCCGACACCAGCCCACAACAATTCCCCCTTTTCTCCATAGAGCTAGGGACCGAAAGGAAGAGAACAGGGTAGAAAACAAAGCACAAACAAAGCACAAGCCTCCCAAGCCCCGTGCCTTCGGCAAAAGGGGGGAATTGAAGGGGACGACGATTGAGAAGGACGAGGGTGGCCACCCTGGGAGCTCGCACTGTGTTTCGTCCTTCCGGAACACCAATCCACAACAATCCCACCTTTTCTCCGTAAAGCTAGGGGCCACGAGGAAGAAGGGAAGAGAACAACAAGAGAGAAAGGGATATATCAACCGTGGCTACCGGCTCACAAGGGGAGGAGGCTTCAAACAGAGAACAAGCTTCCCCAACCCCGTGCCTTCGCAAAAAGGGGGGAACTGCAGGGGACGACGATCGAGAAGGACTAGGGTGGCCACCCTGGGAACTCTCACTGCTTTTCGTCCTTCCCAAACACCAATCCACAACAATCCCACCTTTTCTCCGTAAAGCTAGGGGCCGAAAGAAGGGAAGAAAACAACATGAAAGAAAGAGAGATATCAAACGCGTCCACCGGCTCACAAGGGGAGGCTCAAACACGGAACAAGCTTCCCCACCCCCGTGCCTTCGTAAAAAGGGGGGGAACTGCAGGGGACGACGATTGAGAAGGACTAGGGTGGCCACCCTCAGAACTCGCACTGCTTTTCGTCCTTCCTGAACACCAATCCACAACAATCCCACCTTTTCTCTGTAAAGCCAAGGGGCCAAAAGCAAGAAGGGAAGAAAACAACAGGAAAGCAAGAGATATCAAACGTGGCTACCGGCTCACCAGGGGAGGCTCAAATAGAGAACAAGCTTCCCAAACCCCGCGCCTTCGGAAAAAAAGTGGGGAACTGCAGGGGACGGCGATCGAGAAGGACTAGGGTGGCCACCCTGGGAACTCGCACTGCTTTTCGTCCTTCCCGAACACCAATCCACAACAATCCCCCCTCTCTCCATAAGGCTAGGGGCAAAAGGAAGAAGGGAAAAAAGCAACACCAGAGAAACAAAGATCCCAAGAAAAGAGAGAAGCTCAACAGCGCGCCGAGCAAGATGTCCGCTAACCAAAAAGAAATCAAACAAGGCACCCAATCAAAAAAGCGTCCCACCCCTTCACACCCTCCCACATGCATTCATCACAACACCCTTTCCAGCTCTACAACATAGCAAACAACCAAGCAAATAAATCACAACCCAAAAATTGACCAATAGAAAAGACGAGGGCCACGATGAGACCAGTGTCTGGAGCACGTCACTGAGAGGCAAACAGCCCCCCAACCCAACGGCACAAGGCTTCAAATGACAAATAGACTGCTGCCCATAACACAAACCCACCCCGCTATTGCACCCCTCCGTGTACAAAACACACGACAACCTTTCCAGCAAGAGAGTCAACGGGGGTCAAAGAATCAAACTCCAAAGAGGAGTTGTCACGGGCCGACACTCAACGCTGGAGAAAGCCGCGAGCCACAAATACATCGACGGTGCAAGGCCACTAGAGAGAGGGACGTTCGCAAAGTGCACACCACGAAACGAAGAAATGACGCGAGTCCCACAAAAAACCCACAATCCAAAGGGAGGAACAAAGACACAACCCGCTACTTTTTCCCTCAGAAGGGGAGTGGCTCACGAGAGGACGAGGAATTCCCTCGACGGTAAAGGCACGAGATAAGATTGCCACCCTCATGCCCGTCGGTGGGGAAAATTGTGATCTCGATGGAGCTCAGACCGAGGGATGGGTTTTTCATTCCCTGGACACCCAACCCTTCCGCGAGGGCATGTCGAGGAACGGTCGGGAGGGACTAGGGTGGCCAGCCCAACGGGTTGATTCGCCCTTCATCCATCCCATACTTGACCACACCCCGACAATCTCGCCTCACGGAACATTTGAGCTACCAAGCACGTGCAACCACTCCCTCGACCCAACCACCAGCGAGAAAGCTCACCCAAGCAACACATCAACCGCCACCGCCTTTTCGAGAGAACCAACTATGGAAGCCCGCACCCTTGGCCCATGCCTTCCAACGAACAAAAGACCGAGCACCGTCGCTACGAATGAGTCCAA
Source organism: Pinus tabuliformis (assembly GCA_031772625.1). NCBI lineage: Eukaryota > Viridiplantae > Streptophyta > Pinopsida > Pinales > Pinaceae > Pinus > Pinus tabuliformis. The sequence continues at coordinate 1,018,124,281 of CM062817.1, forward strand.
ATTTATCCATCGTTTTTACCAAGCATCTCAACTCTGCAGCAACCATGCCCGGCTGAACAGATCGTCGGAAGCGCTCCCAAGAAACAGGCTTCCGAACCCCCTGCAGAAACACATTGGGGGGGAGAAAA